>JBAIZL010000002.1:141805902-141825902 GCA_036971475.1 Prosapia bicincta
TAAGTGAACTAATCTAAAATACAAAAGTTTATTTTATTCTGTAATATGTATTAAATCTAATGTTAACGGTTAATAAATAGAAAATTATATTCTTAATAATTCCATTTCGGTGTTGATTAAGGTATAAATGTATACCACACTTCACACACAAAATCCTGGCAATAAGATAAATAATCCTTCATCATTTCATCAACTTTGTATAGTGGTTTAGGCGTCCATAAGACACATAAATATTTACACCAGGTTTGAACCATCCTAAGCCTCTGGGTAGGAGCCCTGTGAATGGATTTACACCAACCTTCACACACACAATCCTTACAATAAGTTAAATCATTCCTCAACATTTCATCAACTCTGTATAGTGGTTTAGACGTCCATAACACACATAAATATATACACCAGGTTTTGAACCATCCTAAGCCTCTGGGTAGGAGCCCTGTTAATGGATTTACACCAACCTTCACACACACAATCCTTACAATAAGTTAAATAATTCCTCAACATTTCATCAACTCTGTATAGTGGTTTAGACGTCCATAACACACATACATATATACATCAGGTTTTGAACCATCCTAAGCCTCTGGGTAAGAGCCCTGTTAATGGATTTACACCAACCTTCACACACACAATCCTTACAATAAGTTAAATAATTCCTCAACATTTCATCAACTCTGTATAGTGGTTTAGACGTCCATAACACACATACATATAAACATCAGGTTTTGAACCATCCTAAGCCTCTGGGTAGGAGCCCTGTTAATGGATTTACACCAACCTTCACACACACAAGCCTTACAAAAAGTTAAATAATTCCTCAACATTTCATCAACTCTGTATAGTGGTTTAGACTTCCATAACACACATACATATATACATCAGGTTTTGAACCATCCTAAGCCTCTGGGTAGGAGCCCTGTTAATGGATTTACACCAACCTTCACACACACAATCCTTACAATAAGTTAAATAATTCCTCAACATTTCATCAACTCTGTATAGTGGTTTAGACGTCCATAACACACATACATATATACATCAGGTTTTGAACCATCCTAAGCCTCTGGGTAGGAGCCCTGTTAATGGATTTACACCAACCTTCATACACACAATCCTTACAATAAGTTAAATAATTCCTCAACATTTCATCAACTCTGTATAGTGGTTTAGACGTCCATAACACACATACATATATACACCAGGTTTTGAACCATCCTAAGCCTCTGGGTAGGAGCCCTGTTAATGGATTTACACCACCCTTCACACACACAATCCTTACAATAAGTTAAATAATTCCTCAACATTTCATCAACTCTGTATAGTGGTTTAGACGTCCATAACACACATAAATATATACACCAGGTTTTGAACCATCCTAAGCATCTGGGTAGGAGCCCTGTTAATGGATTTACACGAAACTTCACACACACAATCCTTACAATAAGTTAAAAATTTCCTCAACTTTTCATCAACTTTGTATAGTGGTTTAGACGTCCATAACACACATACATATATACACCAGGTTTTGAACCATCCTAAGCCTCTGGGTAGGAGCCCTGTGAATGGATTTACACCAACCTTCACACACACAATCCTTACAATAAGTTAAATAATTCCTCAACATTTCATCAACTCTGTATAGTGGTTTAGACGTCCATAACACACATACATATATACATCAGGTTTTGAACCATCCTAAGCCTCTGGGTAGGAGCCCTGTTAATGGATTTACACCAACCTTCACACACACAATCCTTACAATAAGTTAAATAATTCCTCAACATTTCATCAACTCTGTATAGTGGTTTAGACGTCCATAACACACATACATATATACATCAGGTTTTGAACCATCCTAAGCCTCTGGGTAGGAGCCCTGTTAATGGATTTACACCAACCTTCACACACCCAATCCTTACAATAACTTAAATAATTCCTCAACATTTCATCAACTCTGTATAGTGGTTTAGACGTCATAACACACATACATATAAACATCAGGTTTTGAACCATCCTAAGCCTCTGGGTAGGAGCCCTGTTAATGGATTTACACCAACCTTCACACACCCAATCCTTACAATAACTTAAATAATTCCTCAACATTTCATCAACTCTGTATAGTGGTTTAGACGTCCATAACACACATACATATAAACATCAGGTTTTGAACCATCCTAAGCCTCTGGGTAGGAGCCCTGTTAATGGATTTACACCAACCTTCACACACACAATCCTTACAATAAGTTAAATAATTCCTTAACATTTCATCAAATCTGTATAGTGGTTTAGACGTCCATAACACACATACATATATACACCAGGTTTTGAACCATTTTAAGCCTCTGGGTAGGAGCCCTGTTAATGGATTTACACCAACCTTCACACACACAATCCTTACAATAAGTTAAATAATTCCTCAACATTTCATCAACTCTGTATAGTGGTTTAGACGTCCATAACACACATACATATATACATCAGGTTTTGAACCATCCTAAGCCTCTGGGTAGGAGCCCTGTTAATGGATTTACACCAACTTTCACACACACAAACCTTACAATAAGGTAAATAATTCCTCAACATTTCATCAACTCTGTATAGTGGTTTAGACTTCCATAACACACATACATATATACACCAGGTTTTGAACCATCCTAAGCCTCTGGGTAGGAGCCCTGTTAATGGATTTACACCAACCTTCACACACACAATCCTTACAATAAGTTAAATAATTCCTCAACATTTCATCAACTCTGTATAGTGGTTTAGACGTCCATAACACACATACATATATACATCAGGTTTTGAACCATCCTAAGCCTCTGGGTAGGAGCCCTGTTAATGGATTTACACCAACCTTCACACACACAATCCTTACAATAAATTAAATAATTCCCTAACATTTCATCAACTCTGTATAGTGGTTTAGACGTCCATAACACACATACATATATACACCAGGTTTTGAACCATCCTAAGCCTCTGGGTAGGAGCCCTGTTAATGGATTTACACCAACCTTCACACACACAATCCTTACAATAAGTTAAATAATTCCTCAACATTTCATCAACTCTGTATAGTGGTTTAGACGTCCATAACACACATACATATATACATCAGGTTTTGAACCATCCTAAGCCTCTGGGTAGGAGCCCTGTTAATGGATTTACACCAACCTTCACACACACAAGCCTTACAATAAGTTAAATAATTCCTCAACATTTCATCAACTCTGTATAGGGGTTTAGACGTCCATAACACACATACATATATCCACCAGGTTTTGAACTATCCTAAGCCTCTGGGTAGGAGCCCTGTTAATGGATTTACACCAACCTTCACACACACAATCCTTACAATAAGTTAAATAATTCCTCAACATTTCATCAACTCTGTATAGTGGTTTAGACGTCCATAACACACATAAATATATACATCAGGTTTTGAACCATCCTAAGCCTCTGGGTAGGAGCCCTGTTAGTGGATTTACACCAACCTTCACACACACAATCCTTACAATAATTTAAATAATCCCTCAACATTTCATCAACTCTGTATAGTGGTTTAGGCGTCCATAAGACACATATATATATACACCAGGTTTTGAACCATCCTAAGCCTCTGGGTAGGAGCCCTGTTAATGGATTTACACCAACCTTCACACACACAATCCTTACAATAAGTTAAATAATTCCTCAACATTTCATCAACTCTGTATAGTGGTTTAGACGTCCATAACACACATAAATATATACACCAGGTTTTGAACCATCCTAAGCCTCTGGGTAGGAGTCCTGTTAATGGATTTACACGAAACTTCACACACACAATCCTTACAATTAGTTAAAAATTTCCTCAACATTTCATCAACTTTGTATAGTGGTTTAGACGTCCATAACACACATACATATATACACCAGGTTTTGAACCATCCTAAGCCTCTGGGTAGGAGCCCTGTTAATCGATTTACACCAACCTTCACACACACAATCCTTACAATAAGTTAAATAATTCCTCAACATTTCATCAACTCTGTATAGTGGTTTAGACGTCCATAACACACATAAATATATACACCAGGTTTTGAACCATCCTAAGCCTCTGGGTAGGAGCCCTGTTAATGGATTTACACCACCCTTAACACACACAATCCTTACAATATGTTAAATAATTCCTCAACATTTCATCAACTCTGTATAGTGGTTTAGACGTCCATAACACACATAAATATATACACCAGGTTTTGAACCATCCTAAGCCTCTGGGTATTAGCCCTGTTAATGGATTTACACGAAACTTCACACACACAATCCTTACAATTAGTTAAAAATTTCCTCAACATTTCATCAACTTTGTATAGTGGTTTAGACGTCCATAACACACATACATATATACACCAGGTTTTGTACCATCCTAAGCCTCTGGGTAGGAGCCCTGTGAATGGATTTACACCAACCTTCACACACACAATCCTTACAATAAGTTAAATAATTCCTCAACATTTCATCAACTCTGTATAGTGGTTTAGACGTCCATAACACACATACATATATACATCAGGTTTTGAACCATCCTAAGCCTCTGGGTAGGAGCCCTGTTAATGGATTTACACCAACCTTCACACGCACAATCCTTACAATAAGTTAAATAATTCCTCAACATTTCATCAATTCTGTATAGTGGTTTAGACGTCCATAACACACATACATATATACATCAGGTTTTGAACTATCCTAAGCCTCTGGGTAGGAGCCCTGTTAATGGATTTACACCAACCTTCAAACACACAATCCTTACAATAAGTTAAATAATTCCTCAACATTTCATCATTTTGTATAGTGGTTTAGACGTCCATAACACACATACATATATACATCAGGTTTTGAACCATCCTAAGCCTCTGGGTAGGAGCCCTGTTAATGGATTTACACCAACCTTCACACACCCAATCCTTACAATAACTTAAATAATTCCTCAACATTTCAACAACTCTGTATAGTGGTTTAGACGTCCATAACACACATACATATAAACATCAGGTTTTGAACCATCCTAAGCCTCTGGGTAGGAGCCCTGTTAATGGATTTACACCAACCTTCACACACACAATCCTTACAATAAGTTAAATAATTCCTCAACATTTCATCAACTCTGTATAGTGGTTTAGACGTCCATAACACACATAAATATATACATCAGGTTTTGAACCATCCTAAGCCTCTGGGTAGGAGCCCTGTTAATGGATTTACACCAACCTTCACACACACAATCCTTAGAATAAGTTAAATAATTCCTCAACATTTCATCAACTCTGTATAGTGGTTTAGACGTCCATAACACACATACATATAAACATCAGGTTTTGAACCATCCTAAGCCTCTGGGTAGGAGCCCTGTTAATGGATTTACACCAACCTTCACACACACAATCCTTACAAAAAGTTAAATAATTCCTCAACATTTCATCAACTCTGTATAGTGGTTTAGACGTCCATAATACACATACATATATACATCAGGTTTTGAACCATCCTAAGCCTCTGGGTAGGAACCCTGTTAATGGATTTACACCAACCTTCACTCACACAATCCTTACAATAAGTTAAATAATTCCTCAACATTTCATCAACTCTGTATAGTGGTTTAGACGTCCATAACACACATACATATATACATCAGGTTTTGAACCATCCTTAGCCTCTGGGTAGGAGCCCTGTTAATGGATTTACACCAACCTTCACACACACAATCCTTACAATAAGGTAAATAATTCCTCAACATTTCATCAACTCTGTATAGTGGTTTAGACGTCCATAACACACATACATATATACACCAGGTTTTGAACCATCCTAAGCCTCTGGGTAGGAGCCCTGTTAATGGATTTACACCAACCTTCACACACACAATCCTTACAATAAGTTACATAATTCCTCAACATTTCATCAACTCTGTATAGTGGTTTAGACGTCCATAACACACATACATATATACACCAGGTTTTGAACAATCCTAAGCCTCTGGGTAGGAGCCCTGTTAATGGATTTACACCAATATTCACACACACAATCCTTACAATAAGTTAAATAATTCCTCAACATTTCATCAACTCTGTATAGTGGTTTAGACTTCCATAACACACATACATATATACACCAGGTTTTAAACCATCCTAAGCCTCTGGGTAGGAGCCCTGTTAATGGATTTACACCAACCTTCACACACACAATCCTTACAATAATTTAAATAATTCCTCAACATTTCATCAACTCTGTATAGTGGTTTAGACGTCCATAACACACATAAATATATACATCAGGTTTTGAACCATCCTAAGCCTCTGGGTAGGAGCCCTGTTAATGGATTTACACCAACCTTCACACAAACAATCCTTACAATAATTTAAATAATTCCTCAACATTTCATCAACTCTGTATAGTGGTTTAGGCGTCCATAAGACACATAAATATATACACCAGGTTTTGAACCATCCTAAGCCTCTGGGTAGGAGCCCTGTTAATGGATTTACACCAACCTTCACACACACAATCCTTACAATAAGTTAAATAATTCCTCAACATTTCATCAACTCTGTATAGTGGTTTAGACGTCCATAACACACATAAATATATACACCAGGTTTTGAACCATCCTAAGCCTCTGGGTAGGAGTCCTGTTAATGGATTTACACGAAACGTCACACACACAATCCTTACAATTAGTTAAAAATTTCCTCAACATTTCATCAACTCTGTATAGTGGTTTAGACTTCCATAACACACATACATATATACACCAGGTTTTGAACCATCCTAAGCCTCTGGGTAGGAGCCCTGTTAATGGATTTACACCAACCTTCACACACACAATCCTTACAATAAGTTAAATAATTCCTCAACATTTCATCAACTCTGTATAGTGGTTTAGACGTCCATAACACACATACATATATACATCAGGTTTTGAACCATCCTAAGCCTCTGGGTAGGAGCCCTGTTAATGGATTTACACCAACCTTCACACACACAATCCTTACAATAAGTTAAATAATTCCCCAACATTTCATCAACTCTGTATAGTGGTTTAGACGTCCATAACACACATACATATATACACCAGGTTTTGAACCATCCTAAGCCTCTGGGTAGGAGCCCTGTTAATGGATTTACACCAACCTTCACACACACAATCCTTACAATAAGTGAAATAATTCCTCAACATTTCATCAACTCTGTATAGTGGTTTAGACGTCCATAACACACATACATATATACATCAGGTTTTGAACCATCCTAAGCCTCTGGGTAGGAGCCCTGTTAATGGATTTACACCAACCTTCACACACACAATCCTTACAATAAGTTAAATAATTCCTCAACATTTCATCAACTCTGTATAGGGGTTTAGACGTCCAGAACACACATACATATATACACCAGGTTTTGAACTATCCTAAGCCGCTGGGTAGGAGCCCTGTTAATGGATTTACACCAACCTTCACACACACAATCCTTACAATAAGTTAAAAATTTCCTCAACATTTCATCAACTCTGTATAGTGGTTTAGACGTCCATAACACACATACATATATACACCAGGTTTTGAACAATCCTAAGCCTCTGGGTAGGAGCCCTGTTAATGGATTTAAACCAACCTTCACACACACAATCCTTACAATAAGTTAAATAATTCCTCAATATTTCATCAACTCTGTATAGTGGTTTAGACGTCCATAACACACATACATATAAACATCAGGTTTTGAACCATCCTAAGCCTCTGGGTAGGAGCCCTGTTAATGGATTTACACCAACCTTCACACACACAATCCTTACAAAAAGTTAAATAATTCCTCAACATTTCATCAACTCTGTATAGTGGTTTAGACGTCCATAACACACATACATATATACATCAGGTTTTGAACCATCCTAAGCCTCTGGGTAGGAGCCCTGTTAATGGATTTACACCAACCTTCACTCACACAATCCTTACAATAAGTTAAATAATTCCTCAACATTTCATCAACTCTGTATAGTGGTTTAGACGTCCATAACACACATACATATATACACCAGGTTTTGAACCATCCTAAGCCTCTGGGTAGGAGCCCTGTTAATGGATTTACACCAACCTTCACACACACAATCCTTACAATAAGTTAAATAATTCCTCAACATTTCATCAACTCTGTATAGTGGTTTAGACGTCCATAACACACATAAATATATACACCAGGTTTTGAACCATCCTAAGCCTCTGGGTAGGAGCCCTGTTAATGGATTTACACCAACCTTCACACACACAATCCTTACAATAAGTTAAATAATTCATCAACATTTCATCAACTCTGTATAGTGGTTTAGACTTCCATAACACACATACATATATACACCAGGTTTTGAACCATCCTAAGCCTCTGGGTAGGAGCCCTGTTAATGGATTTACACCAACCTTCACACACACAATCCTTAGAATAAGTTAAATAATTCCTCAACATTTCATCAACTCTGTATAGTGGTTTAGACGTCCATAACACACATACATATAAACATCAGGTTTTGAACCATCCTAAGCCTCTGGGTAGGAGCCCTGTTAATGGATTTACACCAACCTTCACACACACAATCCTTACAAAAAGTTAAATAATTCCTCAACATTTCATCAACTCTGTATAGTGGTTTAGACGTCCATAATACACATACATATATACATCAGGTTTTGAACCATCCTAAGCCTCTGGGTAGGAACCCTGTTAATGGATTTACACCAACCTTCACTCACACAATCCTTACAATAAGTTAAATAATTCCTCAACATTTCATCAACTCTGTATAGTGGTTTAGACGTCCATAACACACATACATATATACATCAGGTTTTGAACCATCCTTAGCCTCTGGGTAGGAGCCCTGTTAATGGATTTACACCAACCTTCACACACACAATCCTTACAATAAGGTAAATAATTCCTCAACATTTCATCAACTCTGTATAGTGGTTTAGACGTCCATAACACACATACATATATACACCAGGTTTTGAACCATCCTAAGCCTCTGGGTAGGAGCCCTGTTAATGGATTTACACCAACCTTCACACACACAATCCTTACAATAAGTTACATAATTCCTCAACATTTCATCAACTCTGTATAGTGGTTTAGACGTCCATAACACACATACATATATACACCAGGTTTTGAACAATCCTAAGCCTCTGGGTAGGAGCCCTGTTAATGGATTTACACCAATATTCACACACACAATCCTTACAATAAGTTAAATAATTCCTCAACATTTCATCAACTCTGTATAGTGGTTTAGACTTCCATAACACACATACATATATACACCAGGTTTTAAACCATCCTAAGCCTCTGGGTAGGAGCCCTGTTAATGGATTTACACCAACCTTCACACACACAATCCTTACAATAATTTAAATAATTCCTCAACATTTCATCAACTCTGTATAGTGGTTTAGACGTCCATAACACACATAAATATATACATCAGGTTTTGAACCATCCTAAGCCTCTGGGTAGGAGCCCTGTTAATGGATTTACACCAACCTTCACACAAACAATCCTTACAATAATTTAAATAATTCCTCAACATTTCATCAACTCTGTATAGTGGTTTAGGCGTCCATAAGACACATAAATATATACACCAGGTTTTGAACCATCCTAAGCCTCTGGGTAGGAGCCCTGTTAATGGATTTACACCAACCTTCACACACACAATCCTTACAATAAGTTAAATAATTCCTCAACATTTCATCAACTCTGTATAGTGGTTTAGACGTCCATAACACACATAAATATATACACCAGGTTTTGAACCATCCTAAGCCTCTGGGTAGGAGTCCTGTTAATGGATTTACACGAAACGTCACACACACAATCCTTACAATTAGTTAAAAATTTCCTCAACATTTCATCAACTCTGTATAGTGGTTTAGACTTCCATAACACACATACATATATACACCAGGTTTTGAACCATCCTAAGCCTCTGGGTAGGAGCCCTGTTAATGGATTTACACCAACCTTCACACACACAATCCTTACAATAAGTTAAATAATTCCTCAACATTTCATCAACTCTGTATAGTGGTTTAGACGTCCATAACACACATACATATATACATCAGGTTTTGAACCATCCTAAGCCTCTGGGTAGGAGCCCTGTTAATGGATTTACACCAACCTTCACACACACAATCCTTACAATAAGTTAAATAATTCCCCAACATTTCATCAACTCTGTATAGTGGTTTAGACGTCCATAACACACATACATATATACACCAGGTTTTGAACCATCCTAAGCCTCTGGGTAGGAGCCCTGTTAATGGATTTACACCAACCTTCACACACACAATCCTTACAATAAGTGAAATAATTCCTCAACATTTCATCAACTCTGTATAGTGGTTTAGACGTCCATAACACACATACATATATACATCAGGTTTTGAACCATCCTAAGCCTCTGGGTAGGAGCCCTGTTAATGGATTTACACCAACCTTCACACACACAATCCTTACAATAAGTTAAATAATTCCTCAACATTTCATCAACTCTGTATAGGGGTTTAGACGTCCAGAACACACATACATATATACACCAGGTTTTGAACTATCCTAAGCCGCTGGGTAGGAGCCCTGTTAATGGATTTACACCAACCTTCACACACACAATCCTTACAATAAGTTAAAAATTTCCTCAACATTTCATCAACTCTGTATAGTGGTTTAGACGTCCATAACACACATACATATATACACCAGGTTTTGAACAATCCTAAGCCTCTGGGTAGGAGCCCTGTTAATGGATTTAAACCAACCTTCACACACACAATCCTTACAATAAGTTAAATAATTCCTCAATATTTCATCAACTCTGTATAGTGGTTTAGACGTCCATAACACACATACATATAAACATCAGGTTTTGAACCATCCTAAGCCTCTGGGTAGGAGCCCTGTTAATGGATTTACACCAACCTTCACACACACAATCCTTACAAAAAGTTAAATAATTCCTCAACATTTCATCAACTCTGTATAGTGGTTTAGACGTCCATAACACACATACATATATACATCAGGTTTTGAACCATCCTAAGCCTCTGGGTAGGAGCCCTGTTAATGGATTTACACCAACCTTCACTCACACAATCCTTACAATAAGTTAAATAATTCCTCAACATTTCATCAACTCTGTATAGTGGTTTAGACGTCCATAACACACATACATATATACACCAGGTTTTGAACCATCCTAAGCCTCTGGGTAGGAGCCCTGTTAATGGATTTACACCAACCTTCACACACACAATCCTTACAATAAGTTAAATAATTCCTCAACATTTCATCAACTCTGTATAGTGGTTTAGACGTCCATAACACACATAAATATATACACCAGGTTTTGAACCATCCTAAGCCTCTGGGTAGGAGCCCTGTTAATGGATTTACACCAACCTTCACACACACAATCCTTACAATAAGTTAAATAATTCATCAACATTTCATCAACTCTGTATAGTGGTTTAGACTTCCATAACACACATACATATATACACCAGGTTTTGAACCATCCTAAGCCTCTGGGTAGGAGCCCTGTTAATGGATTTACACCAACCTTCACACACACAATCCTTACAATAAGTTAAATAATTCCTCAACATTTCATCAACTCTGTATAGTGGTTTAGACGTCCATAACACACATACATATATACATCAGGTTTTGAACCATCCTAAGCCTCTGTTTAGGAGCCCTGATAATGGATTTACACCAAGCTTCACACACACAATCCTTACAATAAGTTAAATAATTCCCCAATATTTCATCATCTCTGTATAGTGGTTTAGACGTCCATAACACACATACATATATACACCAGGTTTTGAACCATCCTAAGCCTCTGGGTAGGAGCCCTGTTAATGGATTTACACCAACCTTCACACACACAATCCCTACAATATGTGAAATAATTCCTCAACATTTCATCAACTCTGTATAGTGGTTTAGACGTCCATAACACACATACATATATACACCAGGTTTTGAACTATCCTAAGCCTCTGGGTAGGAGCCCTGTTAATGGATTTACACCAACCTTCACACACACAATCCTTACAATAAGTTAAATAATTCCTCAACATTTCATCAATTCTGTATAGTGGTTTAGACTTCCATAACACACATAAATATATTCATCAGGTTTTGAACCATCCTAAGCCTCTGGGTAGGAGCCCTGTTAATGGATTTACACCAACCTTCACACACACAATCCTTACAATAAGTTAAATAATTCCTCAACATTTCATCAACTCTGTATAGTGGTTTAGACGTCCATAACACACATACATATAAACATCAGGTTTTGAACCATCCTAAGCCTCTGGGTAGGAGCCCTGTTAATGGATTTACACCAACCTTCACACACACAATCCTTACAAAAAGTTAAATAATTCCTCAACATTTCATCAACTCTGTATAGTGGTTTAGACGTCCATAACACACATACATATATACATCAGGTTTTGAACCATCCTAAGCCTCTGGGTAGGAGCCCTGTTAATGGATTTACACCAACCTTCACTCACACAATCCTTACAATAAGTTAAATAATTCCTCAACATTTCATCAACTCTGTATAGTGGTTTAGACGTCCATAACACACATACATATATACATCAGGTTTTGAACCATCCTTAGCCTCTGGGTAGGAGCCCTGTTAATGGATTTACACCAACCTTCACACACACAATCCTTACAATAAGGTAAATAATTCCTCAACATTTCATCAACTCTGTATAGTGGTTTAGACGTCCATAACACACATACATATATACACCAGGTTTTGAACCATCCTAAGCCTCTGGGTAGGAGCCCTGTTAATGGATTTACACCAACCTTCACACACACAATCCTTACAATCAGATAAATAATTCCTCAACATTTCATCAACTCTGTATAGTGGTTTAGGCGTCCATAAGACACATAAATATATACACCAGGTTTTGAACCATCCTAAGCCTCTGGGTAGGAGCCCTGTTAATGGATTTACACCAACCTTCACACACACAATCCTTACAATAACTTAAATAATTCCTCAACATTTCATCAACTCTGTATAGTGGTTTAGACGTCCATAACACACATACATATATACACCAGGTTTTGAACCATCCTAAGCCTCTGGGTAGGAGCCCTGTTAATGGATTTACACGAAACATCACACACACAATCCTTACAATAAGTTAAATAATTCCTCAACATTTCATCAACTTTGTATAATGGTTTAGACGTCCATAACACACATACATATATACACCACGTTTTGAACCATCCTAAGCCTCTGGGTAGGAGCCCTGTTAATGGATTTACACCAACCTTCACACACACAATCCTTACAATAAGTTAAATAATTCCTCAACATTTCATCAACTCTGTATAGTGGTTTAGACGTCCATAACACACATAAATATATACACCAGGTTTTGAACCATCCTAAGCCTCTGGGTAGGAGTCCTGTTAATGGATTTACACGAAACTTCACACACACAATCCTTACAATTAGTTAAAAATTTCCTCAACATTTCATCAACTTTGTATAGTGGTTTAGACGTCCATAACACACATACATATATACACCAGGTTTTGAACCATCCTAAGCCTCTGGGTAGGAGCCCTGTTAATCGATTTACACCAACCTTCACACACACAATCCTTACAATAAGTTAAATAATTCCTCAACATTTCATCAACTCTGTATAGTGGTTTAGACGTCCATAACACACATAAATATATACACCAGGTTTTGAACCATCCTAAGCCTCTGGGTAGGAGCCCTGTTAATGGATTTACACCACCCTTAACACACACAATCCTTACAATATGTTAAATAATTCCTCAACATTTCATCAACTCTGTATAGTGGTTTAGACGTCCATAACACACATAAATATATACACCAGGTTTTGAACCATCCTAAGCCTCTGGGTATTAGCCCTGTTAATGGATTTACACGAAACTTCACACACACAATCCTTACAATTAGTTAAAAATTTCCTCAACATTTCATCAACTTTGTATAGTGGTTTAGACGTCCATAACACACATACATATATACACCAGGTTTTGTACCATCCTAAGCCTCTGGGTAGGAGCCCTGTGAATGGATTTACACCAACCTTCACACACACAATCCTTACAATAAGTTAAATAATTCCTCAACATTTCATCAACTCTGTATAGTGGTTTAGACGTCCATAACACACATACATATATACATCAGGTTTTGAACCATCCTAAGCCTCTGGGTAGGAGCCCTGTTAATGGATTTACACCAACCTTCACACGCACAATCCTTACAATAAGTTAAATAATTCCTCAACATTTCATCAATTCTGTATAGTGGTTTAGACGTCCATAACACACATACATATATACATCAGGTTTTGAACTATCCTAAGCCTCTGGGTAGGAGCCCTGTTAATGGATTTACACCAACCTTCAAACACACAATCCTTACAATAAGTTAAATAATTCCTCAACATTTCATCATTTTGTATAGTGGTTTAGACGTCCATAACACACATACATATATACATCAGGTTTTGAACCATCCTAAGCCTCTGGGTAGGAGCCCTGTTAATGGATTTACACCAACCTTCACACACCCAATCCTTACAATAACTTAAATAATTCCTCAACATTTCAACAACTCTGTATAGTGGTTTAGACGTCCATAACACACATACATATAAACATCAGGTTTTGAACCATCCTAAGCCTCTGGGTAGGAGCCCTGTTAATGGATTTACACCAACCTTCACACACACAATCCTTACAATAAGTTAAATAATTCCTCAACATTTCATCAACTCTGTATAGTGGTTTAGACGTCCATAACACACATAAATATATACATCAGGTTTTGAACCATCCTAAGCCTCTGGGTAGGAGCCCTGTTAATGGATTTACACCAACCTTCACACACACAATCCTTAGAATAAGTTAAATAATTCCTCAACATTTCATCAACTCTGTATAGTGGTTTAGACGTCCATAACACACATACATATAAACATCAGGTTTTGAACCATCCTAAGCCTCTGGGTAGGAGCCCTGTTAATGGATTTACACCAACCTTCACACACACAATCCTTACAAAAAGTTAAATAATTCCTCAACATTTCATCAACTCTGTATAGTGGTTTAGACGTCCATAATACACATACATATATACATCAGGTTTTGAACCATCCTAAGCCTCTGGGTAGGAACCCTGTTAATGGATTTACACCAACCTTCACTCACACAATCCTTACAATAAGTTAAATAATTCCTCAACATTTCATCAACTCTGTATAGTGGTTTAGACGTCCATAACACACATACATATATACATCAGGTTTTGAACCATCCTTAGCCTCTGGGTAGGAGCCCTGTTAATGGATTTACACCAACCTTCACACACACAATCCTTACAATAAGGTAAATAATTCCTCAACATTTCATCAACTCTGTATAGTGGTTTAGACGTCCATAACACACATACATATATACACCAGGTTTTGAACCATCCTAAGCCTCTGGGTAGGAGCCCTGTTAATGGATTTACACCAACCTTCACACACACAATCCTTACAATAAGTTACATAATTCCTCAACATTTCATCAACTCTGTATAGTGGTTTAGACGTCCATAACACACATACATATATACACCAGGTTTTGAACAATCCTAAGCCTCTGGGTAGGAGCCCTGTTAATGGATTTACACCAATATTCACACACACAATCCTTACAATAAGTTAAATAATTCCTCAACATTTCATCAACTCTGTATAGTGGTTTAGACTTCCATAACACACATACATATATACACCAGGTTTTAAACCATCCTAAGCCTCTGGGTAGGAGCCCTGTTAATGGATTTACACCAACCTTCACACACACAATCCTTACAATAATTTAAATAATTCCTCAACATTTCATCAACTCTGTATAGTGGTTTAGACGTCCATAACACACATACATATATACATCAGGTTTTGAACCATCCTAAGCCTCTTTGTAGGAGCCCTGTTAATGGATTTACACCAACCTTCACACACACAATCCTTACAATAAGTTAAATAATTCCTCAACATTTCATCAACTCTGTATAGGGGTTTAGACGTCCATAACACACATATATATATATATACACCAGGTTTTGAACTATCCTAAGCCTCTGGGTAGGAGCCCTGTTAATGGATTTACACCAACCTTCACACACACAATCCTTACATTAAGTTAAATAATTCCTCAACATTTCATCAACTCTGTATAGTGGTTTAGACGTCCATAACACACATAAATATATACATCAGGTTTTGAACCATCCTAAGCCTCTGGGTAGGAGCCCTGTTAATGGATTTACACCAACCTTCACACAAACAATCCTTACAATAATTTAAATAATTCCTCAACATTTCATCAACTCTGTATAGTGGTTTAGGCGTCCATAAGACACATAAATATATACACCAGGTTTTGAACCATCCTAAGCCTCTGGGTAGGAGCCCTGTTAATGGATTTACACCAACCTTCACACACACAATCCTTACAATAAGTTAAATAATTCCTCAACATTTCATCAACTCTGTATAGTGGTTTAGACGTCCATAACACACATAAATATATACACCAGGTTTTGAACCATCCTAAGCCTCTGGGTAGGAGTCCTGTTAATGGATTTACACGAAACGTCACACACACAATCCTTACAATTAGTTAAAAATTTCCTCAACATTTCATCAACTCTGTATAGTGGTTTAGACTTCCATAACACACATACATATATACACCAGGTTTTGAACCATCCTAAGCCTCTGGGTAGGAGCCCTGTTAATGGATTTACACCAACCTTCACACACACAATCCTTACAATAAGTTAAATAATTCCTCAACATTTCATCAACTCTGTATAGTGGTTTAGACGTCCATAACACACATACATATATACATCAGGTTTTGAACCATCCTAAGCCTCTGGGTAGGAGCCCTGTTAATGGATTTACACCAACCTTCACACACACAATCCTTACAATAAGTTAAATAATTCCCCAACATTTCATCAACTCTGTATAGTGGTTTAGACGTCCATAACACACATACATATATACACCAGGTTTTGAACCATCCTAAGCCTCTGGGTAGGAGCCCTGTTAATGGATTTACACCAACCTTCACACACACAATCCTTACAATAAGTGAAATAATTCCTCAACATTTCATCAACTCTGTATAGTGGTTTAGACGTCCATAACACACATACATATATACATCAGGTTTTGAACCATCCTAAGCCTCTGGGTAGGAGCCCTGTTAATGGATTTACACCAACCTTCACACACACAATCCTTACAATAAGTTAAATAATTCCTCAACATTTCATCAACTCTGTATAGGGGTTTAGACGTCCAGAACACACATACATATATACACCAGGTTTTGAACTATCCTAAGCCGCTGGGTAGGAGCCCTGTTAATGGATTTACACCAACCTTCACACACACAATCCTTACAATAAGTTAAAAATTTCCTCAACATTTCATCAACTCTGTATAGTGGTTTAGACGTCCATAACACACATACATATATACACCAGGTTTTGAACAATCCTAAGCCTCTGGGTAGGAGCCCTGTTAATGGATTTAAACCAACCTTCACACACACAATCCTTACAATAAGTTAAATAATTCCTCAATATTTCATCAACTCTGTATAGTGGTTTAGACGTCCATAACACACATACATATAAACATCAGGTTTTGAACCATCCTAAGCCTCTGGGTAGGAGCCCTGTTAATGGATTTACACCAACCTTCACACACACAATCCTTACAAAAAGTTAAATAATTCCTCAACATTTCATCAACTCTGTATAGTGGTTTAGACGTCCATAACACACATACATATATACATCAGGTTTTGAACCATCCTAAGCCTCTGGGTAGGAGCCCTGTTAATGGATTTACACCAACCTTCACTCACACAATCCTTACAATAAGTTAAATAATTCCTCAACATTTCATCAACTCTGTATAGTGGTTTAGACGTCCATAACACACATACATATATACACCAGGTTTTGAACCATCCTAAGCCTCTGGGTAGGAGCCCTGTTAATGGATTTACACCAACCTTCACACACACAATCCTTACAATAAGTTAAATAATTCCTCAACATTTCATCAACTCTGTATAGTGGTTTAGACGTCCATAACACACATAAATATATACACCAGGTTTTGAACCATCCTAAGCCTCTGGGTAGGAGCCCTGTTAATGGATTTACACCAACCTTCACACACACAATCCTTACAATAAGTTAAATAATTCATCAACATTTCATCAACTCTGTATAGTGGTTTAGACTTCCATAACACACATACATATATACACCAGGTTTTGAACCATCCTAAGCCTCTGGGTAGGAGCCCTGTTAATGGATTTACACCAACCTTCACACACACAATCCTTACAATAAGTTAAATAATTCCTCAACATTTCATCAACTCTGTATAGTGGTTTAGACGTCCATAACACACATACATATATACATCAGGTTTTGAACCATCCTAAGCCTCTGTTTAGGAGCCCTGATAATGGATTTACACCAAGCTTCACACACACAATCCTTACAATAAGTTAAATAATTCCCCAATATTTCATCATCTCTGTATAGTGGTTTAGACGTCCATAACACACATACATATATACACCAGGTTTTGAACCATCCTAAGCCTCTGGGTAGGAGCCCTGTTAATGGATTTACACCAACCTTCACACACACAATCCCTACAATATGTGAAATAATTCCTCAACATTTCATCAACTCTGTATAGTGGTTTAGACGTCCATAACACACATACATATATACACCAGGTTTTGAACTATCCTAAGCCTCTGGGTAGGAGCCCTGTTAATGGATTTACACCAACCTTCACACACACAATCCTTACAATAAGTTAAATAATTCCTCAACATTTCATCAATTCTGTATAGTGGTTTAGACTTCCATAACACACATAAATATATTCATCAGGTTTTGAACCATCCTAAGCCTCTGGGTAGGAGCCCTGTTAATGGATTTACACCAACCTTCACACACACAATCCTTACAATAAGTTAAATAATTCCTCAACATTTCATCAACTCTGTATAGTGGTTTAGACGTCCATAACACACATACATATAAACATCAGGTTTTGAACCATCCTAAGCCTCTGGGTAGGAGCCCTGTTAATGGATTTACACCAACCTTCACACACACAATCCTTACAAAAAGTTAAATAATTCCTCAACATTTCATCAACTCTGTATAGTGGTTTAGACGTCCATAACACACATACATATATACATCAGGTTTTGAACCATCCTAAGCCTCTGGGTAGGAGCCCTGTTAATGGATTTACACCAACCTTCACTCACACAATCCTTACAATAAGTTAAATAATTCCTCAACATTTCATCAACTCTGTATAGTGGTTTAGACGTCCATAACACACATACATATATACATCAGGTTTTGAACCATCCTTAGCCTCTGGGTAGGAGCCCTGTTAATGGATTTACACCAACCTTCACACACACAATCCTTACAATAAGGTAAATAATTCCTCAACATTTCATCAACTCTGTATAGTGGTTTAGACGTCCATAACACACATACATATATACACCAGGTTTTGAACCATCCTAAGCCTCTGGGTAGGAGCCCTGTTAATGGATTTACACCAACCTTCACACACACAATCCTTACAATCAGATAAATAATTCCTCAACATTTCATCAACTCTGTATAGTGGTTTAGGCGTCCATAAGACACATAAATATATACACCAGGTTTTGAACCATCCTAAGCCTCTGGGTAGGAGCCCTGTTAATGGATTTACACCAACCTTCACACACACAATCCTTAC
>JBAIZL010000002.1:141830902-141858402 GCA_036971475.1 Prosapia bicincta
ATTTTATTATTATTGTTACTAGAACTCGGAGGGACCTTATCGGTGTAGAGCACTTATCTACAGCCGTTTTACTCTCTTCCTATCTCTACCACAGGAATAGCTTAGTGGATACATACTTTTTTGCAGAAACCAAATACCCACCTGATGCTAAGTCTTCTGATATCTTCTGGTGTACATACCGGGCAGCCAAACCACTTTCTCCTTGCAGCTCCTAGAGCAGGGCACTCACAGAGCACTTGGATTGGGCTTTCCTTTTGGTCTTCGTCGCATCTCTTGCACAGAGGGGACCTAGATCTTACAAATTTGTATTAGAACCCCCTCAGACTTCCATGGCCTGTAACCAGCTCTACAGTAACTCTATGTTGAGGTCTACTGAAGGAGAGTAGTTCTTTATCCCACAAGTCTCCCGAGTAATCCCACAGTAACTTGGATCTGCTGTAGCCCAAGATCGCATTCCATTCTTCTCCGCACAACCTGTCTATATGTGCCGTGATCATCTTGTGCCCCTCTTGAGGTTATATGCCCATTGCCCTCAGCAACGGTCCTTGAGTTTTACACCCTTGTTGGGCTAAGACGTCAGCCATCTCATTCCCTATCCAGCCAGAATGACCTGGAATCCAGGTTAGGTTGAGCGAATTATACTTACCCAGCTCTGCTAGAGAAGCTATAGACCTAGCCACCAGCTTAGAACTGGCACTAGCATTACCTAAAGCCTTCAGAGCTGCCGACTGTACGTGCAGTTTAAAAGATAAATGAGGGGAATTTTAAAAGTCGATTTCTAGAGTCCTGAGTTCAAAACCACCAACGGTATTTTAGATTCTGGATATGAAAACTTGTGTTCATAAGAAGATGATTTTATAAGCGATAATTGTAAATATTTGGTTTTTGATGAATTGGAAAACGAACTTTACACTTTGTAAAAATGTAATAAAATTTGAATTTGGTTTACTATAATTAAATAAACCTAATGATTGTTCTACCTTGTTAAACAAACATAAGTCCAAGCCTAACTGACATAAGGCTCGTCTTGTGAACGATGGTCCGTGAAACTAACGTCCTACATGCAGCCGTTCATTATCCCGTTCTCTCATTTACATTTGCTTAAACGTTAATAATTTATAGTAATTGATACAAATAAATATAAGAAGGCTTCTATTAGTTTCAGATCGAGCCTTACCTAATGAACATTTTTTGATCATGTAAGACGATTTAACACGTATATGTGTACAAAACAAACCAAAATTACCCTTTCAAATACAAAATAAAACATTGAAATAATAATACTGTATATATTTACTAATAATTGCCAAATATAACCAAATAACCAGTTTTTTTCTGTAAGCATCAGCTTAAAATAGAAAGCTACAGTATTTTAACAACGAGTAAAATGTGTCCCTAGATAGGATTTGTAGGTAGCGATATTAGTAGACACAATTTAGGGTCAAACATCATAGGTACTTCTTTAAGGATTCATGTGTCATAGAAGGTAATCGGTGAATAAATCTACAGATCAGTTCAAGTTGTTTAGGCACATGTAAACATTTAGACATCTTACCTTCTTATCTCAGAAAAATATATCAAATATAGAGTTCTTTCCAATGTATAATGCAGTGTAGCAAGATAAAATGGTTTAAAGCGTTATTTGGAAGCAACGTAATAAATCCATTATGTTTACCCCACTCATGTCATCAGTTACTCCAGATACAACTATATTCATTATATCTCTTTCTTGTAGATAGGTTAAAAAGTTTATTTTATTCCCCCTAATATATTTTCCGCAAGGATGACGACAAAAACATTTAACCTTGACTGTGATGTTACAGTGATGTTACTTTCATAACGACATGTTGAAGCATCTGGACATTTTTCAAATCATATTTAAGCTGATTTGAAATTGTATTAACTCAATCGATACCCTATTCCTCCTGGCTCTCATATCGTCAACTCCATATTATTATTAGTTCGTTGAAAAAAAATAATTAACGAAGCAAATATGACTAAGGAAGCGGTTTGCAAAACTGGTCGCATGAAAATGGTTCGTCATGCTGTGATATGCAGAGTTATAGAATAAAATTAGTCAATATGGTTTTAAGATGGTTCAAGATGGTTTTAACTAGTTCAAGATGGTTTTATATATTTGTTCAATATATTTTTAACTGTTTTATAGGTTTGTCATACAATTTTGACTCTCTTCATTCTTCAGTCGAGATATGTCACACAATTTTTTAGTTAATATCAGAATGATTTTACATCATGTGTATGGGACACCATTCATTCTGAACACTGAAGAAATAATTTTTATCTAAAATCTGTTGTTCACACTTCGTTTGAAAATGTTCAAACACTTTGTGCGTTATTTTTTTTAGCACAACTATAGGAAAAAACAAAAAAAAACAATTAGTACTATGTACAAACAAGACCTGATCTAGTAGCACATGCGTGCTCTAAGCTTGCCGCGTCTTAGCTGAGGCTGGGGGCGACGAGCAGGAAGTTGGGATGGTGTGAAGCTTCACTGGATAGAATGACACATTCAATGAGGGCTCCTGAAATATTAGAAAATTGTAGGCTTTATCGAGAACCTAGTTTGTTCGACCTAGTCTGATCTCTTCACAAATTTGGCTGACTCTTAGTAAAACTCAAAATTACCGCCTTAGTTTACATATTCTACGAACTGCATATTCTACGTATTAGCAATGAATTTTTTTAAATAATTACAACTTACAAAATTAAAACCCCAATTGGAATATTCATATTTCAGTAGGTCTATATTCTTCATTGTTAGATAATTACTACAGATATGCGATCCAGCGCGAGAGCTAATGAAGAAAGTTTTGTATTCCGTTTTTTTTTACAACTATTTCCATTAAGGAAGACCTAGCCTTTTTTAGGTGGAACTCAAAGACGTTGTTTTTCACTAGTTATAATGATGTTTTAATTGTATTTATCAAGTAGTATTACAGTTATAAAGAAAAGAACAATATCATCAGGAGGTTGAGACGAAGAAGATAACTAGCGAATCACCAATATTATCAATTATACAATCTGTCACTAAATAAATTTCATACAGTGATAATCTATTTACTACCGATGGTCTCTGTCATTTTTTGGTTTACTACTGTTAATCACGAACAAAGTTTGAAAAGTAAACGAAAAAACTTTCGACAGTAAAAATATGGCCGCTCCAAATAACGATTACGACTAGACTTCCGAATTTTTAAATCGATAAACGCCGATACTTAGAATGGTATTCATAGATTAACATCCCAAGTGAATGCGAGCTAATAATACGCCTGGTTTTCGCTGATCACCGTACTTGAAGTAATTTGCCATACAACTGTACACTCAGCGATAGTGTCAGACGTTATGGTTACTCTAGGGAATATAATATCGTAGGCTATGATCACTGTAACACACCAGTCAACAAAAGCGAAGGCGAGATACATATATTTACCACCTATAGAAATAGGCGGAAAAAATTCCTATTTTAAGGGATGATATTCCGCTTCCTGCACTAACGATACCATCCTTATATAAAAAAAACAAATAAAAGAATACGAGGAAAAAGAATAGAAAGAAAATGAAAAACACGAAGAAAAATGAGAAAAACAGTAACATTCACGTGTCAAGCCCGTGAACATACATTCATAAAGCCCGAGAACATCCATTCATCAAGCCCGTGACCATGCATTCATCAAGCACGTGAACATGCATTCATCAAGCCCGTGAACATGCATTCATCAAGCCCGTGAACATGCATTAATCAAGCCCGTGAATATGCATTAATCAAGCCCGTGAACATGCATTCATCAAGCCCGTGAACATGTATTCATCAAGCCCGTGAACATGCATTCATCAAGCCCGTGAACATGCATTCATCAAGCCCGTGAACATGCATTCATCAAGCCCGTGAACATGCATTCATCAAGCCCGTGAACATGCATTTATCAAGCCCGTGAACATGCTTTCATCAAGCTCGTGAACATGCATTTATCAAGCCCGTGAACATGCATTCATCAAGCCCTTGAACATGCATTCATTAAGCACGTGAACATTAAGTCATCAAGCCCGTGAACATGCATTCATCAAGCCCGTGAACATGCGTTCATCATTCCCGTGAACGTGCATTCATCAAGCCCGTGAACATGCGTTCATCAAGCCAGTGAACATGCATTCTTCAAGCCCGTAAACATGCATTCATCAAGTATATGAACATGCATTCATCAAGCCCGTGAACATGTATTCATCAAGCCCGTGAACATACGTTCATCAAGCCCGTGAACATGCATTCATCAAGCCCGTGAACATGCATTTATCAAGCCCGTGAACATGCATTCATCAAGCTTGTGAACATGCACTCATCAAGTCCGTGGCACGGGATTAACAAACACTGTGTATGTGTGTTGTTTAATTTCTGCGAAGAATGACGATAAAAGCCAGTTCACATCTGTTCTAATTTAGCTCTGACGTAATGGTGAACGCGATACATTTCATACATTATTGCAATACATTTCTTCGATCAATTGTATCACCTTTACCTCAGATTGGTAACAAGAACAATCTACCTACTTTGTGCATTGTTAGTAAAAGAAGACTTCTATTTGGTCTCGTTTACCTTTCGAATCTCATATGCCTTTTTCAATGTGTATTGAAGTGTAGCTAGGCATTACAGTGCAAAACGTTTTCGGTAAGAAATGTAATAAATCTAATATGTTTATCCACGATATTTGATTAGTTATAAAGTTTTTACAGTAGAACCCTCAAATCCGAACCCCAGAAATCCGAACATGATTTGATGAAAACCAAGTATCTAAAATTTAATGACGTGTGTGCTGAAGGTTAGCTACTTACGTAAAACAGGAGTGAGATGTGTAATATATTGGAATTGACACTGTAAAAACATTATATAATACGAATACCCATATTGTATAGCTTGATTACTTCATTAACGTGGAACTTTTGACAGTAAAATAAAAATATAAAAGACAAACACTAAACTATATGTTTCACCTAAAAAGAAAAGACACAAACACTTACAGTATCTATATTTTCCCCTTACAATCAGTAATCTTTATCTGGCGAAGAGATGTATACCTTCCCGAGGATGCGATGTTGCGTCACGGTTGCATTAGCATAACATCATTGGGTGTTGAAGCTGTATTTTGTTCTAAGTAACGCAACGTCGAGAGCGGCAGCAGCGCCGGCACGAGTAGAGGCACCTTTATCCTCGCTATCCCTTCCTTCTGCACTGTCATCGTGTTGATCCTAGACCGTAGACACCATGTCATGCTCGGTGTATTCTTCATTGTTATCTAGTGCTGTCTACTATTCCAGGCTACTTCCTTCAGCATCTTCATATCCTGGTATTCTTCGAGTGATAGCTGAAATAGCTCAGTTTCTTCATCCCGGGATCTAAGTGGTGTTTCCATAAACTCGAGGCTAGGTCAGAGCTTCTTCCAAGATTTCTGCAGTAAAGTGTTGCTCTACTCTTCCTTTATCTTACTCTTCGTTCCCAACCTCAGCTAAGCACTCCTCCCGAAAATGTCGCACACGTTAGGCTTGGAGAGGGTTTGTGTTGGTGTTACACCGTAGTAACGGTTTCTTATACAGTGGTGCTACACAGACAGTCCTCGAAAATTTCAAGAATTGTGAACAACGGAATTTAGAATGGTATCATTTCTGTGTTCAGAACCAATAACGTCCCATATGTACCATATAAAATCATTCTATGTCATTCTAAAATCATTTTGTTACAACTATAAAAATGTGGGTAACATTTCGACCAAAGACCAGAGAGATTTTATTCTTTTAAAAAGTAAAATAATCTACAAAACAGTCAATATCTTTTATGTCTTCTTTTACAGCAAGAAATGCCATCACAGTGACTTATTGCACTCTGTCGCTATGCATACCCCTATTTTACAGCTAGTTGTTGATGACTGGTTCTTCAGCGATATTCGCCAAATATTTATACATTTTTGTAACAGACTAATAATAATAAATCGAATTGAATATATGAGAGTCAGGTTAAAGATTGAATAAAAAAAGAAGATTAAAATTTACTTAAATTTATTTGATAAATTTTCAGATGCTTCCAACATATATTGATGAAAGTAACATCACAATCAAGGTGAAATGTCATCCTTGCGCAAAATATCTGAAGGGAATTTAATAAGTTACTTAACCTGCCAACAACGACTACCCGGAAAATTTATTCAATGTAGTTAAAGAAGAACTTTTAGAAAAATTAGGATTTTACTATGACACACTTGTACCTATACAGTAGAAGCCCTCCAATTCGAACTAATTGGGGATCTAGCCTGTTCGGATTTGCCTGAAAAGTTCGAATTTTCAGATTCGCTGTGTATTTTACATTTTACAGAATTGCGTTTTTTATTAACGAACAAAATTAGGGCATTCATTAGATATTCCTGTATACAAAAATTAAAGTATTCAAGTGCTACAAGTGAAAAGTCTTTGGAACAACGCCATAACTCGAAAGTTTCTGTGAACGAAAAAATTGACGGTGCTCTATTTTTATGGTTTACACAATAGAAGTAGAAAGAAGTTCCTATTAGTGGCCCAATAATACAAGAAAAGGCATTACAGTTAAACAAATTAATGAACGGTGATTTGGAATTTACTGCTAGCAATAGATGATTGTATAGATGGAAGAGAAGATACGAAATTAGACAACTAACGGTAAGAAGGAGGAAGTTATCAGCTGATAATCGTGATGCAAAAGAACATTAAGACGAAGTCACAAATTTGATTTCGTCTGAAAACTACGCAACCCAGCACGTGTATAATTCGGACGAAACTGGATAGAATTTTAAAGCCTTTCCTACTAAAAGTCTTGCTTCTAAACAGGAATCTTCTACGCCAGGCTTTAAAACGAGCAAACAGCGTCTCACAGTTTTAGACTGAGGTAACAAATAAGCTACCATTAATGGTGATGGAAAAATCCGCCAAGCCACGAGCCCTAAACATATGAACTTGAATGCTCTCCCTGTTCATTGCAGAAACCAGTGCAAGGCAGAGATAACTGGTAATATTTTTAAGAAGTGGTTCAAAAAAGAATTTGTTCCTTCAGTAACAACATTTAGTGAAAAAAATGGACTCCCATCAAAAGCTCTACTTTTGATAGACAATGCTCCTTCACATCCTTGAGACATGCAGTTGGTATCTAAAGACATAAAAGCAATATTTCTCCCACCTAACGTGACATCATTGCTTTAGCCTATGGATCAAGCTGTGATGCAGAACATAAAATTGAGCTACAGAAAAAAGCTTCTGCAAACAATAGTTGAAGAGGATTGTTCTCTTTCTCTTCCAGAAAAAACTTAAGACGATTAAAATAAAGGATGTAATTTACTGGGTAGCTGAATCCTTGAATAATATCAGTAACACTTTACTGCAGAAATCATACTAATGAAGCTCTAGCCTAGCCTCGAGTGGAAACATCACTTAGAACCCGGAATGAAGAAACTAAGCTCTTTCAGCTCTCATTCAAAGAATACCAGGATGTGAAGATGCTGAAGAAAGTAGCCTGGAAGAGTGGACAGCTCTAGATAACAATGAAGAATACACCGAGCAAAAATGGATGTGTATGGTCCAGGATCAAAATAATTTAACAACTAGAGTCCCAATATTATTTAGTAACAGTATTATGAAAGAATTTAATAAAACTTTTAATATAATTTATGAAACGTTTGGAGAAATAAAGAATAACTAAATATTGTGAATCGCAACGTAAATGGCATTGTTGAACTAGAAAAGTTTAGAAGTATTTTAAACCAGTTTAACATTTTATATAATATGATGTTACAAGTAATCACAGATTTGGAAAACTCTCTTATATTTTGTTAACGAGGTGCTGTACATCCTAGTATGATCTCAACTCTAGAGCTATATGAGGAATTAAGCAAAATATATAAATATTATAATGAAAGATTACCTTTAGAAGGTAAAAAAGAAAATATGTGGGAATTAGAGAACCTGATTAAGGTTAGTTGTAAATTAGATTCTGAAAAAAATGTATATTTTATAAACTTACCTATTGTTAAAAACCGTTCTTTAAATTGTATAAATTGAATTATATTCCTATATAATATGAAGACGTTTGTGTAACAATAATACCAAAAGTAAGGTACATGTTAGTATCTAATTATTTAATTTTAGGTTTAGACAGTAATTGTAATGGTAAAATAGATTCCAAATACTTTTGCTCATTTGACTATGTAATGCACCACAAATTAGATTGTGAAACGTCCATCATTAGAAATAATAACTCCAACAACTGCGAGTATACTGCATTGGAAGTCACGGACAACATAACCAACTAGATCCCAGAAATCAACTATTACCTGGTGACCTTCCCCAATAAAGAGACACTGGAAATTAACAGCCAATAGGCAACTACCACTGTAACCCTTCAAGGCATATTCCTAATAAAAACTAATATTGATTCAGTATATATTTCAACGGCATGAAACATGTCAACGGCATTTGGAGGTCATCCTGTTCTCATGGACAGTCAAAATTAAAATAATTAAGGTCAGTATTTTCGGTAAAAAGTAAAACGGTTAGAGTTGGACAAAATCCACACTGAAGCCATGTCTAAAATGAATCCAACTATGGCAGTAACCCATCATGTTGGTGTAAGTACAATCACCCTTTATAGCGCCCCATTTAGCGGCTAGATATACAGTTCGCCATTATCAAAATAATAAAGAGGACTCCAACAGAGGACAAAACTTTGCCCCCCTGCGAGGTTTTATTTAGGAAAGGAGGAGTTATGTAACTAAATATTGTAGATTTAGCTACTATTTTAAGATGATCTAGAAATAATTTTGCTGATGCAGGTTATCTGTAATGTGAAGTCAAGTTAGTGTGTAGCGATCCTTAGAAGAGAACAGTTGCCTTAACTCCAAATGAATGCACATCAGTTGATATTTTGTTAAGCCTAATTTTGTAATAATTTCAACTTAAATTTATTCTAAATTAAATAAATAGGTTAGTAAAAATAAAATCATTTTAAACACATAACTTATATATATAATATATATATATATATATATATATGTGTGTGTGTGTGTGTGTGTGTGTGTGTGTGTGTGTGTGTGTGTGTGTGTGTGTGTGTGTGTGTATGTGTGTGTGTGTGTGTGTGTGTGTGTGTGTGTGTGTGTGTGTGTGTGTGTAGGACGATGAGTGAGATTGAATGTAATCGTGAGTGTGTGTGTGTGTGTGGGACGATGAGTGAGATTGAATGTAATCGTGAGTGTGTGTGTGTGTGTGTGTGTGTGTGTGTGTGTGTGTGTGTGTGTGTGTGTGTGTGTGTGTGTGTGTGTGTGTGTGTGTGGGACGATGAGTGAGATTGAATGTAATCGTGAGTGTGTGTGTGTGTGTGTGTGTTAGAGAACAAAATGTGAAATAAAGCTAGAGACAGCTGTTTTCCTGGACCTCCCAACACCTCACATAATGAAGATAATACTATAAATATCTCTTGTACATTGTATAGCAATATGGCCCAACCTTTTTGGCGGGATTTAAACAAATAATATTCTGATGAAGATAAAACGTGTTCATTAAATACATATTTATCCCTTAAATCCAGATATATACTACTTCAGTTAAGACCGTAGTAAAATATTATTGCTGGGCTCTAAAGAAATATATCTGTAAATAAACTTGTAGTACATCACGCAACTTCATTAAAACGATTAATTTACTTTAACCGTTTAGCTACATTACATGAAAGTAATTGTGTGATAACAAACAATATTCTTAATATAAAATATAGGATCAAATGAATGAAAACTTTTAAAATTTTACATTTAAATTAGTACAAATAATTATAATTGATTACCCTATTTACCATAAATCTACTACTTGTACATGTAAACGTCTGTTCGACTTACTTGCGAAAAGTAAATTTGTAATAAATAAAATGATTATCTGTAATTTTTATTTACATCATTTTATGGAATATCTGGTGAGGGTCAGTATAAATACAGACCAAGATGGAATAAATTAATATATTTTGAAATTAGTCTAAGATGTTTTTTTGAAACCTACAAAATTAAAAACATTGTTTCTATCCTCCAATATTATGACAGTATATATACATAAAGAACAAAAGTCTGAATACAAATACATGATTAATACACAAGAAAACATACTGTGATATTTATATATATATATATATATATATATATATATATATATATATATTCCTATTATATGTATACATATATTCTATACAATATATTCCTATTATATTATATACATTCCTATTAAATGTAATTTATTATATTAGTGTACTTTAAATATTATCCATAATATAAAGAAGAAAGAATGTAAAGAAACAATTAAGTAGAATATCTAAACTATATTAAAAAGTAAACATGGGCTCCAGACTTGAGAGATACAGAGAGGAACCGTCAATAAAATCATTTTCCTATCGGTTCAAAGCATATATATGTGCGATAAAAGTGATTATTCATGCATTATATCTGCGCATGCGTCCCCATTTTTATTAGAATTATATAACTATTGTTTTAAACATAAATGTTCGTTATACAAGTCTAAGAAGATGAAATTATAAAAACATATTAGTAGACATAATAATGCAAATATTTAAATTTAGCAATTTTAGATCATTACATGCGAACAGGAATCTGTATGTCCATATGAATCTGTAGAGGATCCAGACATGATTGAGTTCAGAAAACTGTGCTAAAATAAATGGCACAGTACAAATGACCGACTTTTTTTTTGAAACAGCTCAAACATGTACATTGTTTGTACAATGTATTATACATGAATAGTAAAGGACACGCAAAACTCTGTGCACTTTTATAATGTGCTATATAGTGGCTTTGTGTGTCAGTATTTCTGTGCTGGCTCTGTGATTTCCCCTCGAGCCATCAGTGACATAGGTTTCTCTAAAGGCAAAACACCTGAAACTTCTTCTAATTCATCATCAACTGTTTCACTTTCAATAATTTCATAATTTTGATTTTTTCTTCAGACCGGAGTTGTAACTCCATGGTAATTTGCATATAATAGTGTGCTATATTTTATTTTGAAAGAATTAAATCACCTTTATTCACCACCTTTATTTTTTATATTTTGATAGGACTCACCGGGTCAATTGTTTTCCTTAACAATTGTATCTTAGGCAGATTTATCTGTTAATCAAAATCGTTCTAAAGAATACAGGTTGAAATAAAATTCTCGTAAGTATTTACAAATTTTAATTTTACAAAAAATTAATTTTGAAACAATTAAAATAATATACTTATAAAGTTGTTATTTTACAAGTTTTACTCATTCAATTTAAAACAAAAATGTCACCTTTACAAATATTAATGAAATAGATAGTCTATGCAAGCTTGTATTGTATTATTACTGATAGAACAGATCGAAAAATATCTAAAATTAAATTAAAAACATACATTTGCAACTACTTAAATTTACGCGGCTTTGTTCAGACACATAATAATAATTTACACCGGTTCTTTTTAAAAGATATATAAATTTTGAAAACAATAAACTAAACGTCATACACCCAATTTTCTAAACATTACCAACAATCACTAAAACATTTCCCCGTTGTTGCAAACATTTTAAAAATTAAGTCATAAAAGTTAAATACAAACATTTAACGACTGCAAGCCCATGTTCGTCCTCCGTCCAGCGTAGTCAATGGAAGATATACGAAACGCCTTTTCTCACTGTAACCTAGCATAAGAATCGCAGTCTCCCCACCCTTCTCTATTCAGCAAAAGCTTTTCATTTGTTTACTACTTTTCATGCCGTCATTTCGACTACAGGTAAAACAAATGAAATTTTGGGAGGCAGTGGTTGTAGAAAAACGATGGTAGAAGAGGTGAAGGTTAAAAAACGTTATAGTGGGTAGACAAAAATGCAAAACCTAAGGGCCATTCCTTGGAGCACAGCCTGGTAGTAATCTAACTACACTGGTCAAGTTTCTACTGCTGTATTGTAATGAGTAACAATTATTACGAATAACTATCACTTTATAATAATGGATATAAAGAGCATTATGAAATTTACTAAATAAACAACGATGCTATAGTGCTTCTATATCACTATTATATTTCAATTTGACTTAGAATTAAGTTAATAATATAAAAGTGTTTAAATTTTTGAAAACGAAATCCTAGTGATTGAGCATTACAACCCATCGAGAGGCCTAAGTTCTACCAACCTTTCGAAATATATTTGAGGTAGAGACCAAATTAATTTTTTTATTGTAGAACAATTTTTTGGAAGCACTTCCCGGTAAGTAAAACGTAAACTTTACTTACATGAATATATTATAAAGTAAGTAAATACTGAAACACCCAAAACTTTAAAAGTAAAGACTTGTTAAATGTTTAAATAGGTTTGTTATTTAAAAACTATTTGCTTTAAAACACTATACATAATTATATATCAATTTATTGTAAACAATGGGGATGATACTAGTATTAATTATACGAGCTACCAATACTTAATACGATTGAAAGTGACAAACATTTATCGTCTCCATAGCAACGGATTCAAACAAAGCTTTAAAAATATTAGGTGTTACGTATTTAAAATTAATATAGACTCGCCGCCAAAGTCAGACAAAGCTCACCCGTGATAAGATTGGTTCTGCAATTTGAACCAGCAGAGCACGTTAGACCTTTCCGGAGTGTATACCGATACCTTACGTTCTAATATATTATTATACTTTCCAATCTCCGTACCTTAGGTACTAGCACACGTAAATGTAACTGTTTTATTGATTATTAAACCTATTGTTATCAGTGCGTGGAATACGAACAAGTTTTCTGGCCAGAAATCGCTTTTAATATGCGAGTGTGATAAGTGCGTATTCCATGGTGCACGTAAGTACAAGCTATTAGTTTATATAATTATAATAATTATTGGTCCTCCGAAATTATTGTTACCAAACAAATTTGGTCCAGCCGGGCCGGATCTTGAGCCTTAAGACCTATATAAAAAATAAAATAAAATACAATTCATTATATGTGTTCATTCTACAATTTCTACAAGTTTTTTCAAACTTTGTCTGTGCATGCAAACACTGGAAAACTAGTTTCATGTCGCAGTATATGAAACAGCTGATCCTCTCTCATCTTTGTTTGGCTTTGGCGTGCATTAATATGTTGGTTTAAATTAATTGTAAAAGTTTATGAAAAGTGAATTCAGTTGTTTATAGAAGGTTATCTCATTGAGCCTACGTTGATTTGTTGTTTACTTAGGCTTATTTATCTCTCCGTTAAACATATACGCTCATAGGCCTAATCTCTTTAAAACATTTTGTAATTTAAAAATTAAAGCAGTTATCTCATCTTCTACTATAAAACTATCATTTAATCATGGCAAAATCTTTGGCAGTTATTAAATCAAAGAAAGACAATATATTTATTCAAATTCAAGAGATTTTTGATCTAACAAAAAAAACATCTGATAAGTCAATCCTTCAAAAATTGTTGGTGCGCGCTAAATCTATAAATAGGCTTCGTGAATAATTTTCTGATATTTTAGACATTTATCATGATCTAGAAATACAGGCTAACCCGAATTTTCAACCCAACTACGCTCCTCTTAACAGCATCAACGAGTTAGTCGATTATGTTAATTCTACCGTAGATTCGATAGAAAGTAAGATGTCATCAACAAGGCCTAAATGTGAAATAGTTACTCCTCAGTTACATATACGACTGCCTAAGCTTGAACTCAAGCATTTCGATGGTGAATTTCTCGAATGGATGTCATTCATTAATATATTTAACGCTAGCATTCATGAAAATGCATCGTTACCAGCAGTTTCTAAACTTCAATATTTATTGAGCGTTATCTCAGGAGAACCGCTAAATTTAATTAAATCTCTCCCTATTTCTGACGCTAATTATAAAGTGGCCTATTACTTATTAAAAGAAAGATATCACTCGCCGAGGCGGTTAGTTACTTTACACCTGAATCAAATTTTAGATTTGCCCTCTGTAAACAACACGCCTAAACAAATGAGAAATTTTGTAAATTTATACTCAGAAAATATACAAGCTCTTAAAGGTCTTGACGTCGATATCACTAGTAAAAATCCTTTGTTATCTGCTATGCTTTTACGAAAAATGGATAGTGAACTTAGGAACCGTTTTGAAAACTTCCGTTCATCAAGTGTTACTCAAGAGAGAGTTGACTCCACTACAATACCTGATGCAGCGGAAATTATTAAGTTTTTAAATAAAGAATGTAATGAAGTTGAAGATGTCAATCTTCATTCTCCTTTCACCTCGAAACCCTCCTCGTCTGGATCACGCACCCCCTCTGGTTCCCAAAATAAATACTTTAAACAAAAAGTATCACTGATGTCCTACAATTATGGAGAAGGCTCCTCCATTAAAGTTAAACCTCATCCATGCTTTATATGCAATAAAATTGACCATAAGGTATATTCGTGTCCGGACTTCAAGAGTCAGGACGCCAAATCCCGTCTCAAAATTGTAAAGGAAAAGTTGCGTTGTACCTCATGCTTAGGTACTCACCATCTTAAAGAATGTAGGTCAAAGTTTAGTTGCTACAAATGCCACAAAAATCATCATACATTATTACATTTTGAAAATTACTCTACGCTGCAACGGACCACACCTCAAACTTCGCGTCAAGACTCTCCGACACCTCAACAGGAAATAACCCCTTCTCCAATCACTATGACCTGTCAAGAAAAGCAAAATACGTCTCAAATCTCTAATACTATTCTCTTAGGCACTCTACTTGTTAAACTTACCTCGTCTAACGGTATTACTCATGTATTTCGTGCTCTTGTTGACTCTGGCAGTCAATTTTGTTTTCTCACCGAGCGTGCTGCTCAATTATTGTGTGCTCCTCGTACTAAGACCACTCATAGTGTGGTAGGATTGTCTCAGGTACCCTTACGCTCAAAAGGTCTCACCTCAGTTGCTGTTGAAACTCTTGGGGGCAAGGTTATTTCAATTAATGAAAGATTTTTAATATTGGAAAAAATATGTGTTAACCTACCAAGCACACAAGTAGACTCTGAAGTTCTTTCCAAGGTTCGTCCTTATGTTTTGGCAGACCCTACGTTTCACTTGCCAGGAGGCATAGACATTCTTCTTGGTGGTGCTTTATTTCCACTCATACTTACACAAGAGGCTTATAACCTCGGACCTGGTTTACCCAAGCTAATAGGCACACACTTTGGCTTTTTAGTAATGGGTAACGCACCATGTCTATCTGGCAGTGAACTTCATAGTAACCCCAGCTCTCAATTATCAACTACACTTCTAGTTGTCAACAACATTGACCTTCACGACTCACTACAAAGGTTTTGGGAACAGGAAGAACCCCCTGCTGTGTCTAAGCTTTCTCAAGAAGATACATTTTGTGAAGATCACTTTCTCGCCACTCATACTCGGGACCAATCTGGCCGATATTGCGTCCGACTACCATTCAAGACTGAACATCCTCCTCTGGGTCAATCTCGTTTAAATGCAGAAAAAAGACTGCACTCTCTAGAGAAGAAATTTAGTGCTCAACCTCAATTTAAATCCCTATATACTGATTTTATGGCTGACTACTTAGCCTCTGGTCACATGATATACGCTCATAATACTGATCTAACTGTACCTCATTACTTCCTTCCTCACCATGGTGTTTTAAAGGAGTCTAGTAGCACAACTCGTTTACGTACTGTATTTGATGCTAGTTCTGAAACCTCTAATGGTATTTCTCTTAATAATATTTTATTAACAGGCAAAAAGATGCAAACGAATATTTGTGATTAATTACTAAATTTTCGGATTCATAACGTTGTTTTTTCTTGTGACATTCGTCAAATGTATAGACAGGCAAAAATGCACCCTGATGACCAGTGCTATCAGATGATCTTATGGCGTGAAAGTCCAGATCAGCCCTCTTTAATCTACAAGCTCACGACAGTGAGTTACGGAGTGAATTGTTCACCGTATCTTGCCATTAGAACCTTATATCAGCTCGCTGCAGACGAAGGTGACTCCTATCCTGAAGCTGCAAATATTCTACGCACGCAGACGTTCGTAGATGACATCATCTCTGGAGCTGACTCTGAAGGAAAGGCTTTGAGCCTCCGTAAGCAACTCATCTCGCTCCTGGCTCGCGGAGGCTTTGAACTACGCAAATGGACATCTAACTCTAGTCAACTGCTGCAAGATCTTCCTGATGCTCATTTAGAGACCCCTGTATTCCTTCAAGGCAGTAAACAACCACATTTCACTATATTAAGTCTTCACTGGTCACCCTCTACCGATACGTTTACCTATAATTTGAATTTTCCTCACAATTCCAGGATTAAACGTCAAATTCTCGGTATCATTGCCCAGATTTACGACCCTTGTGGCTTTCTCTCACCCATTGTTATGTGGGCCAAACGTTTTATGCAACTACTCTGGATCAAAGGATTGAACTGGGACGAACCACTTCCATCTGAACAATTGAAATTATGGCAAACCTTTACAGACTCGGCTAATGATCTACGAGAAATTGTAATTCCTCGTGCATTACAAATAACACAATCGAGAAACTTTGAGTTACACGGTTTCTCAGATGCTTCTGAGAACGGTTATGCCGCCGTCGTTTACTTGAGATGCCAACTTAGCGACGACTCTGTGTTAATTCGGCAAGTAATATCGAAGACTCGGGTAGCCTTTCTGAAAAGGCTCACGGTACCTCGATTAGAGCTAAGTGCAGCTCATTTACTCGCCCAACTAGTGGGATATGTTATCTCTCTTTTTGAAAAAAGGGTGGAATTTTCTTCTGTATTTCTATGGTGTGATTCGACAGTAACACTGACATGGTTACAAAAACCTCTTCATCGATTGAAGACATTTGTCGCCAACCGGGTAGCCCAGATACAAGAATTAGTGCCTTCTCATTACTGGAGACACGTAGCGAGTGAAGACAATCCTGCTGATTGCGCGTCGCGTGGGTTACTTCCTAAAGATTTACCACAGCACTCATTATGGTGGTACGGCCCCTTTTGGCTACAAAAATCTAATGATAACTGGCCTGTATCTCATTTTATGCCTACAAAACTTACTGACACAGGAGAAGAGAAACCCATTTCACCTATATCTCTCATATCAACTGCTCCTCATGAATGGGAGCTCCTCACTCAGTTTTCTCACTTTAGCCGACTCCAGCGTGTGATGGCTTATATTTTGCGATTAACTCATAACGCTCGTCATTCAAGAAAGCTCGATGGTCCTCTCAACACTTTGGAAATGAGGGCGTTAAGACTGGAAATTTTCAAGATGGTTCAAGAATCAGCGTTCAGAGACTACATCGTTGCCATGAAGAAGAATCCAACTACACCTGCCTCGTTACAACTCCGCCGACTCTCTCCTTTTCTCGACAAGGATGATATCCTACGAGTGGGAGGACGTCTCAACGCTATAAAACTTCCTACGGATGTGCAAAATCCTGTGATTTTGCCCAAACGACATCATGTCGTCAACCTTCTTATTGATTTTTATCATCGAAAATACTTACACTCGGGCGCTCAATTGACTCAATCACTTCTTGCACAGGATGTGTGGATACTCTCGGCCCGAAGTGTGATACGCTCCCGCATTTTTCAATAAGTTGTATGCTTTCGACACAAGCCTCACAATAAATCTCCGCTCATGGGTGATTTACCAAAAGCAAGATTAACTCCTTCTCGTCCGTTTCTCAACACCGGAATTGACTACGGAGGTCCTTTTAACATCAAGATGCACAATTTGCGCTCGATTCGCTTGACCAAAGCATATATTTGTATCTTTGTTTGCCTTGTGACAAAGGCTGTACACATTGAAGTAGTATCGGACCTGTCGACAGATGGGTTTATTGCCGCTCTCACCCGATTTGTGTCTAGACGCGGTCTTTGCACAAATATTTATTCTGACTGTGGAACGAATTTCGTTGGAGCGAATAATTCTTTACAAAATCTCATCATCTCTTCAGGCCGAACCCCTCTTGCTGAATTCTCATCATAACACAATATCAACTTTCATTTCAACCCGCCTGCAGCTCCTCATCAAGGTGGTCTTTGGGAAGCAGCAATCAAGAGTGCAAAACATCACCTCCGACGTGTCATCGGTGAACATATTTTAACTCTATGTGAATTTTCCACTCTCACAACTTAAGTAGAGGCTATTTTGAATTCGAGACCTCTCACACCTCTGTCAAACGACGCCTCAGACCTCAATGCACTCACCCCGGGTCACTTCTTAATAGGATCTTCATTGGTTTCAGTTCCAGAAGAGGATCTTTTCTACGTTCCTGCCAACCGACTCAAGCACTGGCAGCTAATCAAGGCCTTTCACCAGCGTATTTGGAAGAGATGGCATCTAGAATATATCCATACTCTTCAGCAACGGGGGAAGTGGAACGTGCCAACTGTCAACCTGCGCGTCGGCGACCTCGTGTTAGTGCATCAACCTGCACCACCTCTCGCATGGCCTCTGGCTAGGATAAGTAGTGTTTCTCCAGGAAAGGATGGTGTAGTAAGAGTGGTTCATTTGAAGACAAAGCAGGGAACCTTGACAAGATCTGCTCACAAGGTTTTCCCTCTACCTCTACGCTCATAATGAACTTGCGCCATAGTGCGCTCAATTTTTGTAAAAAAGATATTTTTATTTTCCTTTATGAACTTTTTATTTTTATAAACTCTCAACATATTATATTTGTGTTAGTTCTTTTTGAATCCTAGAAGGATTCAAGGCCCCCGGTATGTTACGTATTTAAAATTAATATAGACTCGCCGCCAAAGTCAGACAAAGCTCACCCGTGATAAGATTGGTTCTGCAGTTTGAACCAGCAGAGCACGTTAGACCTTTCCAGAGTGTATACCGATACCCTACGTTCTAATATATTATTATACTTTTCAATCTCCGTACCTTAGGTACTAGAATACGTGAATGTAACTATTTTATTAATGTTTATATCGAATGTGATCAGTGCGTGGAATACGAACAAGTTTTCTGGCCAGAAATCGCTTATTTATACGCGAGTGTGATAAGTGTGTATTCCACGGTGCACGTAAGTACAAACTATTAGTTTATATAATTATAATAATTATTGGTCCTCCGAAACTATTGTTACCAAACATTAGGGGTTTCTAGTAATTCGCTCAACAGACGCGTCATACAATGACGAAAGATGTAGCCTAGAGCTACGCTGCGGTATCAGTGTGGAATGGTTTTTACGGTGTTTTAGTCATCTTTTTCAAGCAACATTCAGGTAAAGAAATGTGCGCAAAGTACACTCTGGTCCGGTTGTACTTAATGCGAATCACGTAGTTCTGTTTCGTTACCAAGATGTGGACCAAGATGGAACATATTGAGATACGAAGAGCGAGAGACGCCTTTTGCTTTACATGTATTACAGTTTAATTAAAATTATTTTTTTGTTAGAATAAATATTGCTGCCTCAAGGTACACCGCCTGGGCGAGATTCCAAATACCGAGAGGGCCAATACAATACCCCTCGGTCCACCTGCTAACACCTTAAACCGTCTAGCAGTGTCACTCAGTGTGTTTGTCTCTGAGCACCACTTTTCCCAAGAAGCACGTTCAACCCCTTTAATAAGATTTTTATAGAGACCCTGGCTGTCTTTATATGCCTGCCAGGTCTCCGCCGTTTTCTTCTTCTTTGCCCTATTAAAGAGCCTTCTAGTCTCTTTCCGTCTTGCCTCTAACTCGCTGTTCCACTTAAGCTTACCGCGCCCAGTGTTTATCCGCGAGAGAGGGCAATTTTCCTCAATCGACGTGGAAATTGCAGTCCTGATGTAGGCCTCAGTATTTTTCAGTTCGTTTGATTTACCATATTTACCACGGAAGTCTGACATCCGCCTTCTCGACTTAAAACCTTCCCAGTTTGTCCTTCTCGGGTTCCTAAGCCACACCACATGAGGGGCAACTCTCCTAATCGTAATAGTGATGATCCGGTGATCAGACATGGAGGGCTCATCCGAAACCTGCCAGTCATGCACCCACCTTACCATTTGTCTATTACAGAAGGTGATATCTAGAACTTCCATTCTGTTTGCAATGACAAATGTTGGCTCGGCACCTGTGTTTAAAACCACAAGGTTTTCTTCAATCAAGAAGGCTAGGACCTCCTCTCCTCGATCATTTGTGTCTGTGCTGCCCCACACCTCATTATGAGAATTGACATCACAGCCCACTAAGAATCCTATATTCCTCCCCCTGCAGTACCGAAATAACTTAATTTTGCAGAGGGCGATTCTCTATTGTGGGTGCAGTAAGTGGAGGCCACAATGAACTCCCTGCTCCCCCTTACCTCGCTCTTATCTCGAATTCTAACCACCGCAAGGTCTTTAGTTGAGAATTCTCAAATCAGCGTGGCTTCTAGTCTGCTTATTATCACACATGCTCTGTGCCCCTCATGTTCCTCACTTGCGTAGATGCGCCCAGCTGCAGTCAGACCCCTGACCAGCAACCATTCTTGCACTAGCGCAAGCGCTGGTAATGTGTGCCTCACATTTAAGCACCTGGTTAGGACCACCGAGGTGCTTTTACTGTGGTGCAAGTTAATTTGCAGGATCATTGCTTGAGGGTCAGCCATATCCAACTGACCCCTAAACCTTCTCCTGATTCTCTCTATCGCCCTTCTTTTCCGGGACCTTAGAGTTCCACTTAAAAGTGACCTCTGCAGTCCTCAGGAAGGCTTTCCCATCTCTTGCCTTTAATTGTATGGCCGATGCCTCATCCAATCCCAGGCAGAGGAGGCTCGTAGGTCCCCGCTCAATGCACTGTAGGATCTTCCACTTCGAAGTGTCAATTTCTGGGTTTTGCATACCCATGAGCTTGACCAACTGAGTGGCCTCCCTTTTTGGTGGTGGTACTAGCACAGTCACTTTCACCCTTTTGATCAGTTCATCAGGCAGGACTAGCCTTACCTGAGTCCTGTTCTCGAGCTTAACTGACGGTACCACTTCTCACAGCAATTTAGCCGATTCCTTCTCAGCACAAATAAACGCTGCGACTCCATCCCATAGTCAAGTGTCTCTGAACCGCGGAACAAAACCTCCAATAGGAGTGTCCAGAATCCGGTCCATGACGGTGAACTTAAGGTGGTCGATCGCCGCCATCTCCATCCTCACGCCTACACTATCCCCAAAGGTCACTAGAACCCTCGGTCGTTTGGCGGAGATCGAAAATAAAGACGGCCCTCTAGACCCAGCAGGCCTAGACCCTTGTCTATTCCTCTCGGCCTCCGACTCTGGAGTAGGGTTAGAAGTACTCCTTTCCTTCCTTTTCTTCTCTCTCTCTTATCGTACTAAGGTCCTACCGGATCCACTGGCTTCCGGGACGACAGGGCGGGTTCTAGCCCCAGCCTCCATCAAACCTTTCCGCTGCCTGGACCGCGGTAGTTCTCTGCCCTCCGCCTCCGCCTTCTTTCCTTCCTCATGGTAGGAAAGCCAGAGTGCTTTCCTCCTTTGTGCCCCACTGATTCTTCCTGTTGTCTTTGCAACTGGATGTCCGTCTCTACGGGGGCTGAAGCCACCTCCATAGGGACAGATTTGTCGGTAGGTTCTAAGCCCTGACCAGTTAAATTTATTTTATTTATCTCTGTAATGTGTGTTCCCACGAGCAGCTAGGGAAATAAAGGTCCGCCGTCACAGAGCCACATACGTACAGCTCACGCCCGGATTAAGCCTCTCCACCACGTCAAGGTCATACAGCCCATAGGAGACGCATTGTGTCGTTCTGTTTCGTTACCAAGATATGGACCAAGATGGAATTTATTGAGATGCGAAGAGCGAGGGACGCTTTTTTTACATGTATTACAGTTTAATTAAAATTGATTTTTTGTTAGAAGAAATGTTGCTGCCTTAAAACGCACCGCCTGGGCGAGATTTCGAATACCGAAAGGGCAAATACAACACGCAGAATGGCGAGATCAGTATCGGAACGATGTTTCTATTTCAGCTTGGTTAAAACACATCTACGTCGTAACTTTAAAACATAATGTGGTAAAAAGGATAAGATGTAACATTAAACTTTAAGCGTTCACAACATGACAGTTTTCTGTTTAATATAGGGAGAGTGTAAAATTCCTTAGTGCAATGTACTAACAATATTTTAAAGTCGATTAGACAAAATCGATCTTAAATACGCAAAGCCGTCTGAAATGGAAGTAATGTGCAATGCCATAGATTTCTTTAACAATTAAAGTTCTTATAAATTAAATATCTAATTTTTTGTAAAATCATAAGTAGCGTAACATTTCAAGTGTAAATATTATTTCTATTTTCATATTCCTTTTAGTGAAGTAAAATTTGATTTGTTTAATTTAATATATGTCGTTTAAATTATTTATTGAACACATCATTCTTCTTTACAATTAAACATTTGACATTGCAGGTCAACTGATTAACTATGTAACAAAATTACTGCAATATTTAACATCACATAATTCCTTAAGGATTTATGTCAAAAATAACGTTACAATATATATATATATATATATATATATATATTTGTATAATAGTTCTGAATGTAATTTATTATACGATTGAACTTAATGAAAATTGTATTATTTATCTATAGTATAAAGAATTGAAAAAACCATTACAATATTTTAACCATATTCAAAATTAAACGTCTGCTCCAGACATAGATAACTTTAGGTTTTACACCGTTAATAAAATAATTTTCATATCGGTTCAAACTATCTAGCTGAGCAATATAATTCTAATCTAAGGTCCGCAATACCCGCCCAGCCCCTGTGGCAGCCAACCACTAGCGAGCTACCTCCATCTCACATGCGCATGCGGTTAGTATCCCTACCGCGAGTGAAGGGAACGGGATTGATTACCATGTACGACTATGTACATTACGTAGTCGTACTCAGCGCATTCTGAGCGGGCAAATGTGTAACTAAGACATGTTTATTAGAATAGAGTGCGCTGTAGTCAATTATTGAAAATAAAAATTTATTTTGTAACTTTAAATTTATAATACAAAACTACATTGGAGGCATTATCATTTATGTTATTTTCACTTATTAAGTTATTAATGTACAAAAATATGTTTGAATATTTTTTTAAAACACTTGAAAATGTGAACATTAGGAACCTACCTCTCACGTAATATTTGGTCATACATTCGATGGTATTCTGGTATGCTATAAGAAACCGACATATTTATTTCAGGCAATTAGATGTCAAATTCCAAGAGTCTATAAACGTTGCTTGTAAAACTATAAATATTTAGCGCCACTTGGTTACAAAACTTTGTGAAAATTAATTATGTTTGAAAATATTCGTTTTGGGTTGAGTTTAAAACTTGTGGGGGTAGAGAAAGTGGCAATATTTGAGGGGCATGCCTTGGGGCATAACCTGGTAGTAATCTTACTACACTAACCCAGTTTCTACTGATGTATTGTAATGAAAAGCAACTATTACAAGTAATTTTCTTGGAAACATTATTAATACCACTTTGAAATAATGGAGATGAAAAATATTATGAAATGTACCAAATACACAACGATTTTATAGTGTTTTGCTGCCATTTTATAACCCAATTTAGCCTAGAAAAAAGGCATCATTAGAAAAAATGTTAAATTTTTTAAGTACGAAATCCCAGTGATCGTACATTACGACTTATGAAAATGGCAAAAGTTGTACCAACTTTTCAACCTAAATTTGAGGTAAAGATAGACCAAATTAATATTTCTAATGTAAAACAATTCTAATAAAGCATTTCCTGGTAAGTAAAACGTACGTTTTATTTACATGAATATAAGGTAAAGTACATTAAATACAGAAACACGCAAAACTTTGAAACCTAAGTCTTGTTAAGTCTTTAATTAGGTTTATTTATTTTCAGGTTTAATTATTCAATATGGAATAATTTTAAAGTTTAACATACATGTCAAATACCTGGGTGTCATACTCCACAGAGGCCTGACTTGGGACCGTAACATTACCAATACGTTAAAAAAGCAACAATTAGATTAACACAACTATATCCTATACTTAACAGAGCAAGCCCTATTTCACTACGGACGGCCACTACTATATACGTATCTATGTTGCGTTTTATACTCACTTACAGTTATTCCAAAACAAGGTTTTGTGCATAATCACGAAGCCACCTAGATGTACAAGATTAACACTGCTTCACACTGACTTAAAACTGCCTTTCATCAAACAACACCTCCGACACTTAGCAACAAAGTTCTACAAACAGGCTCACGCACATACAACATCCACACTCATTTCCTCACTGGGTAGATATGACCCCATCCACGACACACACAGACGGCCGCTGTCCTTACTGACCGATAAAATAAAATATACATGTCCTTACCACTAAAATAAAATATACATGCTAATAAATTCTGCTTCACAGTTATGCTCCAGATGACGCAGGGGCACATCTCCTGGGCAGCAGTTTAGCCCCAACGGAAGTACTAATTTGATTGAATGCCTTTTCAGTTTCGAGTAGGCAGCAGAAGAAGAGGTGCATGTCATTCCTGACATAGACTCACTAACAATGTATTTGCAAGATAATACCTCTCCTTATTCCTTAGAAAAAGGTGATTCAAGCCCCAAGGGTTCCTGCATGGTCTATCGCGGGATTTTTCCTGGCAGGGTTTCTTTCTTGCCAAGTTTTTTCATCCCGCTCTTAGCGCGACACTTTCCTTACTGTTTCATTTCACTATCTCCTGATTATCCATGGAAAGAGCTTGTGCAACGGAGGTAGCTCGCTAGAGGTTGGTTAGTATCCCTACCGCGAGTGTAGGAAACGGGATTGATTGCCCATGTACCAAGCTCATAAGCTCTTTCCATGGATAATCAGGAGATAGTGAAATGAAACAGTAAGGAAAGTGTCGCGCTAAGAGCGGGATGAAAAAACCTGGCAAGAAGGAAACCCTGCCAGGAAAAATTCCGCGACAGATCATGCAGGAACCCTGGGGACCTCCGTTGGGTCTAAGCTGCGGCCTTGGAGATGTGCTCCTGCGTCACCTGGAACATAACTGTGAAGCAGAATTTATTAGTACGTATATTTTATTTTGGTGGTATGATGTGAGCTAGGCGGTCAGTAAAGACAGCGGCCGTCTGTGGATAACCTTGTTTTGGAATGACTGTAGTCTGCGTTTGGGTGTGTTACCTGCATGGCTTAAGACGAGTGAAGAGTAAGTTGAGTATGCTGCGCAACATAGATACGTATATAGTAGTGGCCGCCCGTAGTGAAAGTGGGGTTGTTCTGTTAAGCATAGGATATAGTTGTGTTAATCCAACTGTTGCTTTTTTAAACGTGTTGATAATGTGAGAGTCCCAAGTCAGGCCTCTGTCGAGTATGACTCCCAGATATTTGACCGTATAGTCCGTAGTGTAGATTCAGCTTGATCTACATCAATCATATCATTTTATTTCAAATAATTAACTACAGCGCACTCTATTCTATTAACTCTAACATCACTCAGTTATCTATTTGTCCGCATAGAATGCGCTGAGTGCGTACAACAACGTAATTTTATAAGTTCCAATCTGTTCAAATCAAATGAATACTAGTTATTCTATTAAATTACATATTAAACCTTAAAACTAATCGATGTTGAATGATAAACCTGAAAATAATAAACCTAATTAAAGATTTAGCAAGTCTTAGGTTTCAAAGTCTTGCGTGTTTCTCTATTTAATGTACTTTACCTTATATTCATGTAAATAAAGCTTACATGCGTTTTACTTACCAGGAAATGCTTTACATTGTTTCACATTAGAATGTTTTAGGAACAATTCACGAGACTTGTTTTACATTAGAAATATTAATTTGGTCTATCTTTACATCAAATTTATGTTTAAAAGTTGGTACAACTTTGCCAATTTCATAAGTCGTAATGTACGATCACTGGGATTTCGTTCTTAAAATATTTTAACATTTTTTCTAATGATGCCTTTTTTCTAAAGTAAATTGGATTATACAATGGCAGTAAAACACTATAAAATCGTTCTGTATTTGGAAAATTTTATAATGTTCTTTATATCCATTATTTCAAAGTGGTATTAATAATGTTTCCAAGAAAATTACTTGTAATAGTTGCTTTTCATTACAATACATCAGTAGAAACTGGGTTAGTGTAGTAAGATTACTACCAGGTTATGCCCCTCAAATATTGCCACTTTCTCTACCCCCACAATTTTTAAACTCAACCCAAAACGAATATTTTCAAACATAATTAATTTTCATAAAGTTTTGTAACCAAGTGGCGCTAAATATTTATAGTTTTACAAGCAACGTTTATAGACTCTTGGAATTTGACATCTAATTGCCTGAAATAAATATGTCGGTTTCTTAAAGCATACCAGAATACCATCGAATGTATGACCAAATATTACGTAAGAGGTGGGTTCCTAATGTTCACATTTTCAAGTGGTTTAAAAAATATTGAAACATATTTGTACATTAATAACTTAATAAGTGAAAATAACATAAATGATAATGCCTCCAATGTAGTTTTGTATTATAAATTTAAAGTTACAAAATAAATTTTTATTTTCAATAATTGACTACAGCGCACTCTATTCTAATAAACATGTCTTAGTTACACATTTGCCCGCTCAGAATGCGCTGAGTACGACTACGTAATGTGCATATAGTAGTACATGGTAATCAATCCCGTTCCCTTCACTCGCGGTAGGGATACTAACCGCATGCGCATGTGAGATGGAGGTAGCTCGCTAGTGGTTGGCTGCCACAAGGGCTGGCGGGTATTGCGGACCTTAGACTCGGGTTAAAAAAAAAATACACAGTCATACATGGTAAGTGCTAAATGCATGAATCAAATTAATAAAAGTGATTTTAATAATTAACACAATAAAGCTTAAATATTTTCGCTACTGAAATATGTAAATTAACGAGTTGATGGAGGAAATTACTGAGTGTCATGCCTTTAGTGAAAAAGGAAGGAACTGAGAAACTTCGACCGTGACGTTTGTTTGGACCAATCTCATTTTATTGTCTGGTAAAACAGAAAGTTAAAGATATTTACCGAGACTAAATCGAGAAACAATATTATTTTTCAATCTATGAATTGTTTCCAATCATTTCCGATTAGAAATCGAAATATTGTTGCTGTTCATGACGAGCTTATTTTTAATTATAATTACACTTTTGCTATTACTTGCGACCAGACATTTATTAACTAAAAGTTGTTATTTTGTTAACTTACACTTGGAGGAAACGTTTTCGTCTTGTAAATAGCAAAAGTGTAATTAAAATTACAGATTTATAATCACATAAAGATTCATGCAGGGAAAAAGATAGGCCCTAATATTCCCATACATTAAATAATGAATTTATGTACTGACAAAATTTCAAATGCACACATAATTATATGTCGAAACGATTTTTGTGCCTCCACAGAATCCTGTCGACATACAGATTCATGTTCGCATGTAATGATCTAAA
>JBAIZL010000002.1:141865902-141870902 GCA_036971475.1 Prosapia bicincta
AGCAGACCTGTTTTACCGAAAACTTGGAAAAAAGGTGTTGGAAAATGTAAGATTCGATCCTGAAGGCCATTACAATGAAAAAAGAATCAACGGAAAGCAAAGAAAATGTGAAATATGCAAGTCTCCAATTGTAATGTTGGTCTTGAAGGTTTATAGGTTTGACATATGAGGCTTTATCGATTCTTTGAAGTAACTCTAACTTCATCCTATAAAAATGGACATTTATTTATTTATAAAATATATATTCTCATGTCATAAATATTGTTTTTCCGTTGTAAAACAATCAAAATTTGATTTGACTTCATTTTTTGTTTTTTTACCCTTATGCAACATTATCCCCATTTGGGACTTGTTTTTAAAACGAGCCTAAAATAGCTAAATTTGAAAAAAACCATTATAAAACTATTTTCTAGGTAATTCTTAAAGGTGTTAGTAACTGTTTAAACGAAAAAAAAAGTTTTAAATTTGGGAGGTAATGCGGGAGGTTAAAGCGTCTTTGGAATTACACTAATTTAGCGGATACTTAATATAATTTTCTTGTAATACTTTTTTAATAACATTTTCCAAATATGAGCTGTGGATGGTATTTTCCAGCTCGCAGGGGTGTTTTTTTTAAAATTTAATATGCTTTCCTACACCATAGTAACCGGATTTAATAACACAATCTTTTGTCGCGTCCGAAACTAGAATACTCTCCTTAAAAAGTGATATCTCTTCACACTTTGTTTAATAGCATTTATGTTCCGCATTCTGCTATCATAATTATTACAAAAAATATTTCATTTGCCCAAACTAAAAATCTATATCGTCGGAAGAAACTGTAGGTGGATTTCCGTCTCTTAGGTCGCTTTACGCTATGTTATGGTTACGTAAGGAATTCCAATTATATGTTATTGCATTCCAATGTAAAGTGATGCCGTTAGAAAAATATTTTTCAAATACAATTTTTCCGGATTGACCTGCTTGTGTACTTCCTGGACGCTACAGGAGGCAGCATGTGAGATATGGAAATGATTGCCTCATTGTTCCGCATAGGTTCTCCTAACTCGTGCAGATACCTCCTCGCCATTTGTATACGATTAAACACAGACAGAAGGAGAGAGCTGAAGACCAAACACATAGGCCAAATCATCCAGAATGCAAGCAAATGGTCTGCATGTATAATATAGCCTATTACAGGGTTGTAAAGGAGTGTTTCCACTTCTATAGGAGCCTTCTTCACAACAAACGAATGCCACAGCTGCAGTAAGTGAACGCAAATGTTACTTTAGATATTTTGTCAATCATGCTGTCTGAAATGAACATACAACTGGGGACAGCAACTGTACATATTATACACATTAAGTACAACAGGAACCGAGTGTACTTTGGGTACATTTCTTTACCTGAATGTGGCTTGAGAAAGATGACTAAAACACCGTAAAAACCATTCAACACTGAAAACGCAGCGTAGCTCCAGGCTAAATCTTTCGTCATTTTATGACGCGTCTGTTGAGCGAATTACTAGAAAACCCTAATATTTTAAAAGCTTTGTTCTGAATCCGTTGCTATGGAGCCGATAAATGTTTGTCACTTTCAATCATATTAGTATTGGTAGCTCGTATAGTTAGTACTAGTATCGTCCGCATTGTTTACAATAAATTGTCCATAATATATTTAGTTATAGTTTTTAAAGAAAATAGTTTCTAAATAAATCAAATTGAACATTTAACTAATCTTTAGTTTTAAACTTTTGAATGTTTCAGTATTTGACGTACTTTACCATATATTCATGTAAATAAAGCTTACTTTTCAGTTATCGGGTAGTGCTTCTATATTATTGTTCTATATTACAAAAAATTATTTTGGTCTATCTCTACCTCAAATTTATCTTGAAAAGTATGTACAACTTAATCCTTTTGATTGTCGCAATGGACAATCACTAGGATTTCGTTTTTAAAATTTAAACACTTTTATATTATTAACTTAATTCTAAGTCAAATTGAAATTTAATAATGCTGTAGAAACACTATAGCACCGTTGTTTATTTAGTATATTTCAAAATATCTTTATTTTTTATATTATAAAGTTACACTTATAATGTGTCCAAGTAATTTACTTGTAATAGTGGTTTCTCATTACAATACAGCAGTAGAATCTTGGCCATTGTAGTTAGATTACTAACAGGCTATGCCTCAATGTATGACCCTAACATTTTGACGTTTTGTCTACCCACTACCACGTTTTTTAACCTCCACCTCTTACACTATACTTTTTCTACAATCACTGCTTCCCAACTTGTCAATTTTTAATCTCCTACACCTAAAAGCTAATTTTTTAAATAGTAGATAACTACAATATATAGAATATTGTTTCTCTCTCTCTCTCTTTCTCTCTCTCTCTCTCTCTCTCTCTCTCTCTCTCTATATATATATATATATATATATATATATATATATATACTCACACACACATATTAAACCTCCTCCAATCCAGATTGTATGGCATGAAATTTGGGTGAAATATTTATTGCTAAATAAGCATTAGCGTCATTTTATTGGAATGGAACAGTTGTGTAATGCAGCATATGTACGTATAATGGTTGGGCTCACCTTCGGTCGAGTTCGGGTATAGTCGTAGGTTCGGGAATAGTCCATTCCTTTCTCGGGCGTGTGCGCCCCGAGACTACTCGTTTGTTTGAATGTCTGATAGTCGTCGTTTACTTTAGTTTTGTGTTTTCGACCTTGTTTTAATTTTATTGACAGTGATATGGCTTCAAAGGTTTAACCAGGTTCTTCAAAAAGAAAACATCTAACTGTCACTTTAACTAAAAAGCTGGAAGTTGTGACGAAACTTGAAACTGTGTGAGTAGGCACGGTATAAAGATTGTTTATAAAGAATTATCTATAATTTATGACGTTAAAAAATAAAGAAAAACTGAAACAATTTATGAAAAAATCAGAAACTTTAAAAAAATTTTGGAAGGCAAATGTTAAAGAACCCCAAACTAGAACAACCTAATTCGGCTCTATAGAAATGGTTCTCAGCAAAACGATTCTAGGTTAAACCCATTACTAGCCCTAAGGTTATTGGAAAATCAAAAAAGTTTGAACAGGATTTAAGCATTGCATACATTTACTGTACATTGTCTGAAGGCTAGTCATGGAGTTTTAAAAATCGTCATGGTATCAGGAAAATAGTTATTTCTGGGGAGCTAAGTTCTGCAGATGTTGAAGGTGGTGAAGTTTAAAAATAAATTTAAGTCTATTGTTTCTGATCAGGAACTCACAGCTTGTCAAATATTTTTGCGGGACATCTGTCTTGCAAGGATACATATTCATGGTGAACTGAAATAATTCTGTCGGTTTCTAAAGGGATACCATATTACCACTGAATGTATGACCAAATAATATGTGAAAGGTGGGTTTCTAATGTTCAAATTATGAATTGGTTTAAAAAAATATTCAATCATCTTTATATTTAAATTATTAACTTATTAAGTGGATACAACATATAAATTAATTCACCTAATATAGTGCTGTATTATAAATGTATAGATAGAAAATAACGTTTTACCTCCAATAATTGACTACAGCGCACTCTATTTTATTTTACATCACTTAGTTACCCATTTGTCCGCATAGAATATGCCAAGTGCGTACAGCAACGTAGTGTTATGTGTCTACCTGCCACCCTAAATGTCGACTCACCACTGGACATAGACAAAGCCGTCGGTAGCCTTACAATGGCAATACGTACTGCGATTACTAACGCGGCATCAGTTAAATGTTAGCCCAAACACTATGTACACATACCAAGGCACATACTACATCTAATCACCCGGCGAATTAGGATCCGGCGGGCATTGCAACACGCGGTAAACAGATGCGTTCCACACACAACACTTAATCGCCTTAACAGGCAAATTAGGTGGGAACTAATTCAGTACAAAGTCGATGGCATCCAAGCGGAATTGCCGACCTTAAACACAACAGATACACCCATCTGGCCCATGGTCAAACACTTCACGCGAGAACCGCTGCGCTAACCCCCACTCATCGGCCCGAATCGACAAAGTTAACTTGTTTGCTGACACGCTTGAGAGCAAGTTCCAACCAAACGACCAACCAGCTGATGCAGCCGTTACAGCTAAAGTAGACTTAGAAACAGCACAGTTTGCCTACTCCCCTACATTAGAGCCAAACACTGACACAACAATCACAGAGATAAAGTGGGCAATCTCACAAACAAACTCCAGGAAAGCTCCTGGACCAGACACCTTCACCAACACAACGCTAAAAAACCTCACGGAGAAAGCTATCATTTTTCTGTCAAACATCTATAATGCTATACTCCAGACACAACACTTCCCGGAATTTTGGAAGGAGGTCAAGATCTTGGTCTTCCCCAAACCGGGAAAAGACCACAGCAAACCTGAATCATACAGACCGATAAGCTTGTTGAATACGATGGGCAAGGTATTTGAAAATATTTTGCTCAAACGTATCAACAAGCATTTCCACACACATAACATACTGAGGCCAGAGCAATTTGGCTTTAGGACAAAACACTCGGCTACGCATCAGCTGATGAGAGTGGTGGAGCATGCAACCAACGGTTTCTACAATTACTACTAGACTGGGGTAATCTTCCTGGACATTGAAAAGGTCTTTGACCGAGTCTAGTACAACGGGCTCTTAGTGAAACTACGTCACTATGGCTTTCCAGACGGGCTCATACACATAGTTAGCTCATACCTGTCCAACCGTAAGTTTAGGGTTGATGTAGATCAGGCTCAATCTACACTACGGACTATGCGGGCCGGAGTCCCTCAGGGCTAAATTGTTGGACCCGTATTGTTCAACATCTACATCAACGACATACCGACAACACTCAACACAAAAGGGGCCATATTTGCAGATGACACCGCGTTATCCGCTCAGTCATGGAAACCACATCTAATACACTTATATTTACACTCTCATCAGCTGATGCGTAGCCGAGTGTTTTGTCCTAAAGCC
>JBAIZL010000002.1:141875902-141948402 GCA_036971475.1 Prosapia bicincta
AAAGTGTTCAGTATAAAATTTTTGATTTAATTAAAACGAGAGAAATTAACCTGACCTTAATCGCAGGGTCACTCCTAAATCCTGATGGATTTTTCTTTCTTCTGCCTCGAGATCGTTTGTTTCTGGGGTTGGCCATCTTGGTATGCAATGTCACCGATCTTGACTGTTGGCGTGCCTGCTGTGATGCCGCCATAGAATTTTAATATCCCGATTTTGAAACTTATACAATTTTGCTTTCCCTTTTTCAGTTCTTAAGTTCTTATTGTTCAATTATTTATTTAATTATTTATTTTTCACTATTCATAATAAAAGTTTGATTTAAAAATTGACATTTAATTAAATTTGGATTTCATCACTGTTCACGGTTTTATATAAATTTTGAAGCACTGTTCTTTATAAATTACCTCATTGATTCTAATAATTTTTCATATTGTTCACCTCTAACACACACAAACTTCTTAAGAACGCCGCCACATAGACGTTAATCTTTGGAGACCACTTTTGGAGAAGTTACCTCCTCCAAAAGGGTTCCAAACCACACGCGACTACATTTTAGCGACGACCAGTCTCGCACTTAGCACGTCATTTTCATCGTCGTCATTTACAGATCACAAAATGAAACAAAGGCTTGTGACCTGGAGCGACCGAACCGACGTCCTCCCTCTTTGAAATCCCGAATAACGCTGTTTCTTTTAACCCCCGCTGGGCTTTCTCGTTCCCACGAGACGTATCGTACCATGTTTTGTCAACCAATGGTGTGGCTTCTATAATCTACGTCAAGACATCATGCGACTTTTTCCCCCGTTGGGCTTCCGGTTTTTCACACAAAGCAAGAATTTATAATAATTATAAATTATAATTATTAAAACATATAAAATAACTTCGGTTTAATATATTACTAATTAAATATAAAAGAAAAATGGCTACTCCGATTTTAAAGAAAGAGTTCTTTGATATGATCCCAGAGTTTTCTGGGAAGTCTATAATGCATAATAGATTTTTCACAATTTGTGATAAAATAGTAACTAAATTCTTCGTTCCTAATAATCCTGATGCCTTTCAAAATGAATATTTGACGTTCTCAATTTTATTAAAACTAAAGAGACAAGCTTTAGAGTTAGTTAAAAGTTAAAACAGTTATAACTGGTTAGATGTTAGGAAAACTCTTTTAACTAGTTTACAAGATAAAAGGGATCGCTTTACATTAAATCTTGAAATGGTAGAGCTAAAACAAGAAGTAGGCAAATCTCCTTTTAAATTTTATGAAATGATACAAAATCTGGTAAATTTATAAATAGCATATTATATTATTAAGGAATCAGTTAAGGATGTTGATACACTGTGTGATTACGTACAAATATTAGCATTAAGAGTTTTGTTAGGAGGTTTTCAAGAGCCACTAGGGTCTTTAATGAGAACTAAAAACCCCACAACACTCGCAGAAGCTATAAATATGCTAAGTAAAGAATTTAAGTTTAATAATAATAAAATGTTTATACAACCGAACAAACAATAAGTTGTTCAGAAAGGTCAGAGTAATACCGTAAGAAATCCAATACACCAAGAGACTAATCATCACCAAATACCTAAACAAACTTACCAACAGCCAAATATTTTCTATATACAAGCTTTGGCTACCCATGGCCAATGTCAAAAGGACAGTTATTGAATAATAGTAAATCTCATTATCCTTAAAATAGGAGTTATAAACCCACCCCTATGAGCATATCCACTAGACAGACTGTCAAGCAATCTGGACAAAATACTAAACTTTATCAAATGACGAGGCAAGAAGCAGAAGATGGCGAATATTCAATGAAAAAGAAAATAAACTAACAAGAAATATTCCCTTCTAACGAAAATTCAGAGAAGGTCGAGTGTTTCTCTGAGCACCAAAACTTATTTGAAGAGTGGGATGAAAATAACGAGATTATTCAAACCGATCAAAATAATATTTTGGGGTGTATGAGCTTCGGAACCAATTTTCCATATTGAATTTGCGGAGTGAAAATAATGAATTATGTTTCATATACGACGCAAATACTATATTACAAATATTAATTGATACCGATAGTACTCGATCGAACAAACAGAAGACGTGTTTAAGCAGGGAAACATTTAGCCTTCTCGTTCTCCATGGAACTCTCCGTTCTGGATTGTACCAAAGAAACAGAACGTTTCTGGTAAAAGGAAATTTCCATTAGTGGTAGAATTTAGAGGCTTAAACAAAAAAAACAATTGATGATAAATTTCCCTTTGCCAAACATAACTAACATTTTAAGCAAATTGGAACGATCTTAGTAACTCGCAACTTTAGACCTAGCCTCAGGATTTTAACAAGTAGAGATAGAACCAAAAAGCGTAGAAAAAACAGCATTTTAAACGAAAACGGGACATTACAAATTTTTAAAAATGTCCTTTGGCCAAAAAAACAGCCTCCATACGTTCCAAAGTGTTATGAATAATATTCTGAGAGGAAATAAAAATGAAACGTGTAGTTTAATTGAACAACATTATATATTATTCACCTAACTAATTAAAAGATATTTTAGTCTAGTAGGTTATAGGAAATTTATAAAGAATTTTGATATAACTAAACCTTTTACCAAATGTTTAAAAAAGGGTGCCAAAATGAACATTAAAATTTGTAATGTCCCTTTTCCGTTGAAAATACTGTTTTTTCTATGCTTTTTGGTTCTATCTCTACTTGATGAAATCCTGAGGCTAGGTCAAAAGTTGTAAATTACTGAGATCGTCCCAATTTGCCTAAACTGTCAGTTATATTTGGCAAGGGAAATTTATCATCAATTAGTTTCTTCTTGTTTAAGCGTCGAATATCTATCACTAATCGAAATTTCCTTTTACTAGAAGCGTCCTGTATTTTTTGTACAATCCAGACCACAGAGTTCCATGGAGAACGAGAAGGCTGAATGATTCCCTGCTTAAACATGTCTTCTGTTTGTTTAATAATTTCATGTTTGTAAGTTTCTGGATATCTATAATTTCTAGAATATACGGGAATTTCGTCTGTAGTCCTAATTACATGTTTTATTTGATTTGTGAATGTCAAGTCATTGGCATTTTATGAAATATATCTGCATATTCTTCTACTAAATTTGTTATGACGTTTTTTTCTCTAAATGCATGTGTTCTACTCTGAATTTTGATAAGTCTAATTTTTTACCTCTTGATTTTTTATAACATAACATATTGAAAATAGTGTTTGTTTAAATCGCATTAGGTTAAAGAACATTGTAATATTTTATTTATTTTAATTTTAGTGGTGCATGTATTGTTATTTTTATACTTTCTTCTGTGTTTCTTACAATTGGGCAATAGGCTTAACCAACTTAAACTATTTGGCTAGTGCGGGCTTGTATAACATAACTCAACTGTTCTTGTGTTAATGACGTGCTGTCTGTCTTATTACACTTTGCTTTTTCTGTATTACAATACTGAATAGGGACTTCTTTACCTCAAAGTAGTGGTTAATTGTTTACAAAATCTAATTTTATTCCTAAATCTTTTATATTATCCAGACCCAGTATAGGTCGAAACTCTGATGAAAATCAAATAAGTAAAACTTAATTGCCTTATTAGAGAACAGGGGTATTTTGCAGCAAAAGTCTTCCTTTGAAGTGTCGTGTGCAGTGGTTACTTCAAACGGCTGTTTTCTTACTCATGTTTTAAAAGTTTACCCCCTAGTGATTTTTGTATAAACGATCGAGTACTACCTGCATCAATTATTATTTGTAATATAGTATTTGCGTACTATATGAAAGGTAATTCATTATTTTCACTCCGCAAATTTAATATGGAAAATTGGTTCCGAAGCTCATACACCCCAAAATATTATTTTGATCGGTTTGAATAATCTCGTTATTTTCATCCCACTCTTCAGATAAGTTTTGGTGCTCAGAGAAACACTCGACCTTCTCTGAATTTTCTTTAGAAAGGAATGTTTCTTTTTCCTTAATTTGGTTCATTGAATTTTCGCCATCTTCTGCTTCTTGCCTCGTCTCTTGATAAAGTTTAGTATTTTGTTTAGAATGCTTGCCTGTCTCTTGTTTTAGCTCTACCATTTCAAGATTCAATGTAAAACAATCTCTTTTATCTAGGAAACTAGTTAAAAAAGTTTTCTTGACATCTAACCAGTTATAACTGTTTGAATTTTCAACTAGCTCTAAAGTTTGTCTCTTTAGTTCTCATACAATTGAGAACATCAAATATTCATTTTGAAAGGCATCAGGATTATTAGCAACAATGAATTTAGTTACTATTTTATCACAAATTGTGACAAATCTATTAAGTATTATAGACTTCTCCAGACAATTCTGGGATCATATAAAAGTACTCTTTCTTTAAAATTGGAGTAGCAATTTTTCTTCTATATTTAATTAGTAATCTATTAAACTGAAATTATTTTTTATGTTTTATTAATTATTATTTATATTTATTATAAATTTGCATAATTACTTACATTTGATTACTTTTGAAAAACGTTTTAACTCTTCCAAAGTAGGGCTTAAAACTCAAAATAAGTAATAACCAAAAGCAATGGTCCTACAGGAGGAGTATCATAATAATCAGAGTGAGCGATTATTTTGTTGCCCTCATATCCCTCGGCAGGTGACTTATATTCTGGTGAACCAGGTTCTGCCTGATATTCAGAACGTAAAACTCCAGTGTCTCTTGAACTCAACAGAATTAGATATTCTGGCTAAGAACTATCCTTCCGCCAAATGGTCCAACACTCACAAGGACGGATCGGCCCTGGCAGAGACCAGCGGAGCTGGATTCTTTACAATCTTCATCGAAGTTTCGATCCAAGTTAGTTTACACGTAATATCCCTTTGAATGCGAAGTTTCAGCCATTTTTTCATACATCTGATAGGCTTTCAACTTATTTGGTCTTGCTTTCTAACTTAACCTTATCGCTGCAAGGTATTTGCTCCAAGAAGGGGATGTTGTAAAATGCAAGGAAGCATTATTCCATCTTTTATCCAGAAAGAAAGATGGTTTTACAATGGCAGACACGCACGCTAGAGCTGGTTGCAAACGTTTTCAAGCTAACCCCTCTTACATTGTCCAGGTCCGTAAAACTGACCATCAGCCAAATGTTGAATTTTGGCGATCATTAAAAACCTATTGTGAGTGCCTCGTCTACACTCTGTGTTCACTCCTAGGTATTGGTATATTCCCAGTTTGGAGGTGCCAAATGTAGCATTTAAACTACTGGTGGGGTCATACAAAATAGGTTCACTCGGGGCTTAGGACGGTTTCGTATGCAAAATTGAAAATATATCTTGTCTATATAACTACCGTAATAAATATGATGATATTACATTCTCTGTATTTTGTTTATGTGATCAGCTACTATGGTATTTATACGCTACAAAGGAACTTGAATGTAGAAGAGTTCAGGTTCGGGATATAAAACCTCTGATAAAGTCACGGCCGGGTCAAAGTGATACAATCCCATTTCGCTTTCATTAAGTTGAACTACTTCCATTTTCACACCAACTTGTAAGCATAACCATCTTGTATAGGCAACTACCGAGCTAATAAGACGTCATATCCTTACGGTTACATCTCGATATTTTAATTGTGAGATCAGACAGTTTTAGATATATAGCCTACAAAGGAAATTACATGTAGAAGGGTTAGCTTCAGGAAACAAAACCTCTGATGAAGGAGAAGGAGGGAGGTTTAAAGTATTACGATCCCATTGTCGACTTCATTAGGTAGACCTACATTCTACTTCACACCAACTTGTAAGCATAAAAATCTTGTATAGAAAACTACCGAGGTAATATGACGTCACATTCTTATATTCTCGATATTTTGTTTATGTGACTAGTCAGTACTATATATAGCCTACAATGGAAATTAAACCTAGAAAGGTTTAGGTTCGGGACATAACTAATCCGACAAAGTCAGGTGGTTTAAAGTATTACAATCCCGGCGTCGCCTTCATTAAGTAATCCAAATTCATACTTTTTACTAACTTGTAACCATAACAATCTTGTATTAGCAACTACCGAGCTATTATGACATCACATTCTTACTATTGCTTCTCGATATTTTGTCTATGTGATTAGACAATATTAGATATATAGCCTACATTGGAAATTAAACCTAGAAGAGTTTAGGACATAAACAATCCAAAAAATCAGGGGGTTCAAAGTATTACAATTTCATTGTAGCCTTAATTAAATAGTTAAAATTCCTACTTTACAGCAACTTGTAAGCATAACACTCTTGTATATGCGACCACCGAGCTAATATGACGTCACATGTTTACTGTTGCGTCAGTTTATGTGATTAGTCAGTATGAGATGAAAAGCCTACAAAGGATATTAAATGTCGAATCGCAGACATGTGATGTAAACATTTGAATAAGACAAGTCTGGGTCAAAGTATTACAATCCCATCGTCGCCTGCATTTAGTAGTCAAACTTCCTGCTTTACAGCAACTTGTAAGCATAACAATCTGGTATAGTTAACTACTGAGCTAATATGACGTCCCATTCTTACTGTTGCTTCTCGATAGTAGGTTTATGTGATCTGCCAGTATGGGATATATAGTCTACAAAGGAAATGAAATGTAGAAGCGTTTAGGTTCGAGACGTAAAACCATGGATAAAGTGAAGGGCAATCATGGCATTACAAGTATTTCTGCTCACTATCGGTGACACAAAGATGCATATCCGTTTACACCAGGTTTAGGAAGAGGGTTACAGAAGATTAGGTGGAACTAAGTAAAGGATAAATTGATCCCACAGTACAGGTCGTCGGGATTCAAAGAACGAAACAAGATATTTACATGAGCTACACACATACAAGATAAAAGATAAACGTGCAATGTCACGACACTCTTAATGTTTCTGATCCTAATAAATGTAATAAAATGAACTGCAGTAGAACGGAATATCAATATAGCCCATTATTATATTTCCAAAACCGTGTATTACTTGAAACTGTTTTGGATTGATTGGAAAAGAAAGTTCAAATCCGTAAATAAAAGATCAAAGCTATCGTAATCTCTGTAAAAAAATACATAAAATGTAAACACATAAAGTAAGTAATTCCTATCTCTTTTATTCCTAAGTCATGTTTGTGATACAAAAAATCATTAACATTAAAGTTTAGACAATGTAATTTTAATAAATAATATTCGTTACCAAGCAACCATCCTCAGTGGGATGACATAATATAATGGCTAACTCTACCTAGCTATTTTAGTTATGGTAAACCTAACTACCTATCCAAACTCATAACGCCAAGGCCACTGTACTTTACAAAGCGCGGTCACTCTCTTCGAATACAATTAGATAATTTCAAATTAATTAAGAATGTTAGGAACAGTAAACTCTTAAACGGTTTTGAATGTTTATATATAAATAAATATAATCCTGAGATATTATAACAATCTGATACAGGCCCCATTCCAAATTCTATTTTGTATTCTTTATTAAAGGAGTACGATTTGTACATACAATTTCGAGTTGGCTACTGTTTTTCCTATTTGTTTTATTGTTGTTTATAAGCTTTAAAAGGTGACTTCTTGCTTGTGCCCGGAAGACGTGACTTTTTTAAGAATGGTGACCCCGGTGATCTAAGTGGATATAAGTAGTAAGGTTGTTATTATGTAAGGAAACTATGCAATATTAGCTAGTATGTAGTGTCACGCCTTTGAGGATGGTTATTTGGTAACCGAAATGTACATCATGTAAGAAAATAATATATATTTGTCGCTAGAGGTTTATGTTGCTTATTATTTGTTATTAGTGTACCAGAGTAAATTATTCCTGATAATTAGTAAATGTAATTATATTTCCAGTACAACAATCACGGTTCCGCAAAAGAACCTAGAGAATGTTATGTTTATTAAATGTTTCTATGTCATAAACCATAAGAGTGATAATAAACTCACCTTACTCCCGTATTGTCAGTGGAAGCCTTTCATGACATAATCACTAGCCTAACATTAATGAATATAGAAATTTAGGAAATTTTTAATTTAAATCAAATTAGTTTCTAATTTTATGGAAAATAGATAATTGAAAAGGTTTTATTAACATAGTTATGCAGTATGTACATTAACATTGTGATTGTTCTATGGAAGAAACCTCATTGGTCTTCCTAAAATACTGCAGGACTGGCTAACAGAACCTTCGCTTATCATTTGAAATAATAAAGTATTTAGGATGCCATCATAAGTTCTGCTTGATCGACATTTGATGATATAATTTTTCACAGAATAAAGATGGTAAAGATTATTATACTTCTGATAAATTTAGTTGGTTCAGAGAAGTCGTTTTAATAACAAATGACACTAAGCCTAAGGATAGGTGGGGACATGTAATTATTGTTCAAAACAAGAAGGCATTAAACATATTTATTTTTACAAACATTTCTCACATACACCAAAATCTAACACCCTTCTTGAAAATTTTGGTTGAGGATGTAAAAATAGACATTTGCTTAAAAAATAGTTAACATGACTTTCAATTTAATTGTTACAATTAGTATAAATTATTCTAATGTGTAAGTTCTAAACTATGTTTCTTCTAAACTTGTCTTCAGACAAGCTAATAGCAACTTGCTTGTTTTACTTGAAATCAGTTTCTGTAATAAATTAAAGATAATACCACTTTTCAAACATTATTATTAGATTTAATGTTAGTGTAGAGGTACTATTTACTGAAGGAATGTTTTTAATGAAATTATCATTTTAAACTTTTAATCATGTGATTTTTTTAATAGTGCTTCAGTCCTTGCTGCAAACCCCTAATTTGTTTAGAAGGTACATCCAGATACAGCGACTGTCTTACAGGTCCTGTAAGTATACATTTCAAAAACTTTAAATCATTTAAAATTATTTATGTATATTTATATTTGCATTATTTTCTGTTTTCTTTTATACAAATGTTGATACAAAGTTGTAGCGAGTATAAACCTTGCCAAACATGTATAAATACTTTCAGACCTTCCAATGTTACACAAATTTAGCTAAGATAAATCTATTACAATAAGTTGTACCTGTAGGAGTGAACAGAGAATTCTCAAATCATAAAATCATGTATATAAAACGAAATAAGCTACGTATGTAAAGTCGGGTAAAATATAGGTAAAACTGATAGGCAAATAGTACAAGGAACAACATCTCCAAGGTTTACTAGGAGCCAATATAATACATGTTAAAAGCATGTTATGTTTATTAAGTGTGGAGATAAATAATGATAATAATCAGAAACAAATAAGGAATAAATGTGGTTAATTATTTGATAACAGTGCAAAACAATAATAGAATTTATTCATACCAGGTGAGAGCAGAGATTAAACACATTACAAGTGGGTTTTTCATTTTCATAATTTTACAAAATCCTATTATCATGAAGCAATAGAGTATGCCTGTTGGCATTTAATTAAGTAGTAGAGTATAATATTTAGATGTTAAATGTGCTGTGAAAGGAAATGGTGTCCTAACATTGAATGCGTTAGTATTATTATATCCCCATTTCTACATTATTCGAAGATCCCCATAAATTTCATAAATTTTCTCACTTTGATTATATATGTACAATTAATTTTATTAGGTCAGATTGCAGTCATCAGTCACCATTATTCACAAGCTTACATTTTATACAGAGGCATATTTTCAATATATCTTTTTAGCATTTTCAAATACCGTTTGGAATAGAACAATCTTTGTTCGAAATACTTTTAGATTCATCAGCACACAATATCATATTACATTTTTTTACAAGAATTATAACATATAGTTCTATAACTTTCTTAACTTACTACTCAAGTTACTCAATACTCTTTCTTTAACTTTCTACTAATCCCCTAATAATTATTATATTTAAATATTCGTTTAACATCTTTAATTATCATTCCCCCAACACTACTTAATAAATATAAACCCCTATTTTTCTGCCCACTACTTTATAAAATATCCCTTTATTTAAATCATCCCTATTGCAACTTAAACGTTTTTTTTTCAAGAATCCTCCTTAATACATCTGTACTCTTTAGCACTTTATAACATGTTCCCTACTCACTATATGCTCTTCCTCTTGGATATCAGGGATTTTATTTCCTACTTCGCCAATATAAAGCTTTTTAAAAGTAGGATATTGTCTCAAACCGCTAAGATCAACTCTATACAACCCTAATTCGGCCAGTAATAATGTACGGAGACGTGGACATTAGCCGCCGTGATGAAAGATTCAGCTGACTTTGTTTAAGAGTAAGCTTTTAGGGAAAAGTAATGTTCCGGTCCACGGTGTACAAACCAATGCGTGGAAGCTTCGATCTAATGCCGAGTTGTATTCCTTATGCAAAGATGTAATCGTGGTCCAGTTTATTAGAACACAACGTCTACGGTGGTTGGGTCATATCAAAAGAATCCCAACCAATAGAATATCGAGCAAACGTCTTCATGGCACTATGACTGGCAAAAGAAGAGTGTGCCGACCAATAATACGATGGCTACAGGACGTGGAAGATTTAAAAATATTTGGCATTAGAGAATGGAAACGTAAGGCTAAGGACAGAAGTACATGACGGGTCATTGTTATAAAAGCCAAGGCCCACTCCCGGGTTGAGGCGTTACGTCAAAAGAATGACTCCAGCATATCTCAAACTACTGTTATACACGATTATTGCGACATTACATTTCTAAGTATATCTTTGTAATTTTTGGTTTACAAATGTCCAACATACTAGTTTAACCAATATGCTTCATATCACTTTGTTATAATTTATGTTCAAGTGTTTTAGAATAAGCTATTTTAAAATAACAATCTTTAACTATTATTTTATTAAATATTTATCAACACATTTATCACAGCAACCTAATATAAACAGAATGAAATTGAAATTAAATTCCATCGAAAGAATAAAGCATAGAGCGTTTTAATATAATTTGTAAAAAGTACCCTTGTATTTTATGGATTTAATAGTATAAAGTCAAGCAAAGTCAGGGTCCAATCCATCCCAGAGGACCAATTTCTTTGCAATAAAAAGACTATGCACTTGTTTTCATGAAAAGCTTTTATGATTGAAATCGTGGTTAATATTAAGTGGTAAATAAACAACCGATAGATTTGATGAAAACAAATATTAGAGAATTTAAATAAAGAATAAATCACCTATATCTATATGATTTTTATTTGCCATACAGTACGGATGCAATCTCAAAATAAAAACTTATTTTGCATTTGATTATTTGCCATACAGTACGGATGCAATCTCAAAATAAAAACTTATTATGCATTTGATTATTTGCCATACAGTACGGATGCAATCTCAAAATAAAAACTTATTATGCATTTGATTATTTGTAATACAGTACGGATGCAATCTCAAAATAAAAACTTATTATGCATTTGATTATTTGCCATACAGTACGGATGCAATCTCAAAATAAAAACTTATTATGCATTTGATTATTTGCCATACAGTACGGATGCAATCTCAAAATAAAAACTTATTATGCATTTGATTATTTGTAATACAGTACGGATGCAATCTCAAAATGAAAACTTATTATGCATTTGATTATTTGCCATACAGTACGGATGCAATCTCAAAATAAAAACTTATTATGCATTTGATTATTTGCCATACAGTACGGGTGCAATCTCAAAATAAAAACTTATTATGCATTTGATTATTTGTAATACAGTACGGATGCAATCTCAAAATGAAAACTTATTATGCATTTGATTATTTGCCATACAGTACGGATGCAATCTCAAAATAAAAACTTATTATGCAGTTGATTATTTGCCATACAGTACGGGTGCAATCTCAAAATAAAAACTTATTATGCATTTGGTTATTTGCCATACAGTACGGATGCAATCTCAAAATAAAAACTTATTATGCATTTGATTATTTGCCATACAGTACGGATGCAATCTCAAAATAAAAACTTATTATGCATTTGATTATTTGCAATGTTGAACACATTGTGGTAAAAATAAACAAAGGGAATTTCATTTAAGTTAGTTGGAGTTTAGCTATTGAGAACTATTCACAACGGTAAAAATTAAACAGTTGACTCTAATTCTAGTAACAAAGTTTATTGAAACAAACAAATTAATTGTTTATGAACAATTATACTGTATAATTGTACATGAATGTATAGTGAGCTTAGAGTAAAAGGTTTTATCTTTTCCTTTGGAAAAGCTCTTCACGGAATCTTTTCCGTTCAAGGAAAGCCCTTCACTGCCAAAATTATTTCTTAGACCCCCTGGATGAAAATTATTATCATTAATTATTTAACGAAGTGTAAAATTATTAGTTCTCATGCAACAAAATTAATATTTTGATCATAATTTATCTGTATTTTTAATTATAATTATTTTGCCACAGTGTACATTTGAGGATGACTGTTGTTCAAAAGCATGTGTAAATGGAAAATGTCTACAGTGTAAAAAACGTGGACAAGAAGTAAGTAAATTTCTTTCAAGTACATGTAACGGTATTGAATGCTAAGAACTAATTTTATATAAGAAAAGTACTCATAGGTGATTTTAAAAACCTCTTATTGTTAGAAATTTCTGTTCAAGGTCAAAATAATAATATTTTTGTTTAATTTACTCATAATATTATCAACCTATATTTTTTAAATTCTGAGTAATTTCAAAGTGTATAGCTCTGTAAGATATTGTCTATGTAAACTGTTCTGTACAGGTTTATTAAGTGTATTTCTATCTAAGTGCTGCTACATACTCTAGATATTATTCCCTCCACACTATATTGCAAACTAAACACGGTGCGAAATCAATTGTGATTCATGTTTTCATAAATAAACAGAAATGATTTTTTTACAAACATTAGATTTTCAAAAATGTAAATTAGGTCCTTACCTAAGTAAAGGAAATAAAAATAGCCCTGCTTCAAACAAAAACGTTTGTTTTTTTCCTTTTTTGTCATTAGAAATGTTACTTTTTGCGATTGTTTTTCAGTGAAATAACGACTGCTGTAAACTGTAAACAATTTTAATTTTGAGTATTTATGTAATATTATTAACTTAGTTTTTGTATGAAAAAATAATCATGACATTTGATTTTTATGCTTAGCATTTGCTAAGGACTTACAACTTGGTATTTAATATGAAATTACCGTCCCATGACAAGGTACATACATGACAGCCTAATTACGCTACATTAGCTACCTGAGTGCGCAGTACAATGCGTAGAAGAATCAATTTATCAATCATTTTACTATAATCTCAGTTTAGGAGTCCTTAAGGAGTGTCGATGAATAAAATGGGACTGTTTAACTAATTGTTTCAACAATTTTAAACGATAATATGATTTATGCCGAAAACTAAATTGTACACCAAACAAAACATTCCCACCACTGTAAAAAATAATATTGCATTTATTTTATTTTGTAAAAATTATTTTTATCAAAACTATTTTTAAAAACTCATTAAAAATCATTTTATTTACAAACAGTATAATATAGATTGATAGGTAACCAAAAAGTATTTCCAATTCACAAAAGCTATTCAACAATACCATAACTACAAATTTGGCAGCCCTAGACCAGAACTAAATTATGATACCCTGATTTAGTCTGTAACCTTGGAGCTGGCAGTCATATGTTCTAAAAGGTCCTACGAACATACGAACAACTCACACTCTCTACCTGTTCTCTACACTTTCCATTAAGGAATCTTCCGCAATATTTATACCATTGCCCAGACCATAATCGTCTTCCCGTTCCTTAATGGAATACCACACCTTGTCCGAGGGAAAGTAGTGATCTAATCCTCGAGTCTGAACTCTGGAGTGCCTCCCGAGAGGTTGTATCTCTCGGAAGAACCAACTCATGAGTTTAGGCTTATACCAGTTACACGCCTATAGGCCCTTTAGGGTTTATAGGGGTCACGGAACCTTTGAGAGACACTCTACTTAAAGACCATGCTATCGGTCTTAACACGTTCAATATGACCTTAATCTTTTACAGCGCCTTTTTTATTGTTATTAGTTTATACAATCGTTAGTTTTTCAACACTGAGGTTACACATTATTTTTCCTGCTTTGTTTATGAAAATATTCTAAGGAATTATACAATCTTTTATTTTTAATAAATAAATAATAATGTAATTCTAAACTGGTCTATTGTGTTAGTACTGCACGTGTCTAAACTGGTTTAATGTAATTTATTTAATATTCATAAGTAGATTGTTCGGCACCCTGGCGCGCACTACCCCTAACTCGGCCTGTACGTAACCTAGGACTATAGGGGTAGTTTCGGGTGATGCACCAGGTCGTCTCGGCCTTGACCGTAGCCCTGGGGGTGGATTCGACCTCGTTTTGAGGGGTAGGGGAAGTTTTTCGAAAAAAATAAATTCCAACCCACTGACCTAAGGTAGCCAAAATGGATCCAACCTAACCTAACCTACGTGTGGGGGGTGACCTTAGCTACGTTCAAGACCATACCCGGGGGTAGCTCCGGGGGTGGATTGGGGTGGGGGGTAGTTTTCAAAAAATTTTTGGAAAAACGTGCCTTGACTGATAGGGTGAGTTTAGAGTGCATTAGCGCTACAGTTGGGGGTAGTTTAACCTAGGGGTAGTTTTTAAATAAAATATGAAATTGCCGAAAATTGATCGTTTGGATCAACAGACAGTACGGGATATGATTAGAGTCCATTATGGACCGTTGTGCGGGTGGTTTCACCTGTTTTCAGATTGCCAAAAATGATCGGTGACCTAGGTAAAAGTCACTCCCGAACCCGCGCTTGAGGTAACACCGCCTAGGAGCGGGTAGAGCCAATATGGAGCACGGTCTCGGTTAAAGCCAATCCGAGGCCCTAGGAACCTGGCCTTAGGTAAAGTCACCCTGGAGTCGTGCTCGAGGTAAAGCCATCCAGGTGTCAGATAAAGTCACCCCGGAGTCGTGCTTGAGGTAAAGCCACCCGGGCCTTAGGTAAGGCTAACATTGAGCAAGGCCTCAGGTAAAGACATCCCGAAGCCAGCCTTTAGGTAAAGTAACCCTGGAATAGCTCCGGTGGTGGGGGTAACTTGTGGAAAGATTTATTGGTTATCTGATGACGTATCCGCGTTCGAACGTCTCTAGGCAAGTAGTAGGCTCACCCTAAAATGAATGGTCTACCCCTAAATGATATGGGTAATGAGGGGCACAGGTTGATTGCTAAACTAGTAAACAATACAGTGGGCTACTCACCCAAAGGCGATCCCTGACGAGCAAGCGCCCCGCGGTAAATACAGATATAAATTATCTAAAAACATACCCGAACACGGTATCGCTAAAGAGGTATCTAGTATGGCCCACCTCTAAAGGTGAAACAGTGCAACAAGGCCTTATCGCCTGAGGGAACACGCTTAATCTACATGTGCAGCCATGCAGAGATAACGCGTTATCTTAATACCGCAAAGACACCTGGTGACCGTAGGTTTATAACTCGCACAGCTGTGTTGTTGTGAAACAAGGCTATTGTAATTGGGTCAACTACCGTATCGATTTATTATGTAGGTTGGTATAGTAAACAAATTGCTGTGGAAGAGTCCATTCGAGAGGGGTGGACGAGTCCATCCGAGCTGGACCCATCTCTGATGATTACATCTCGGCGGCGATCCCATTTGTAGAGGTATGGAGGGGCAAGCGTTTATGAATTATAAATCTCATCGTGACAAACACTACTTGCTATACAGCTTTGGAAGAAGAAACATTCTGGTAAGCTATCTTGTTGTTACTTGTTCTCGTGTGAAATCTGTAGCCTATATTAACGCAAACGCTAATCAGAGCGACTTGTAATCATTTTGTGAGTTGAATAATTTGTATAATCTAATATCATTGTTGATCTGAATATTTATGAAAACAAATTAATCATAACATATATTTTAATGAATATCTAGCAAATACAATTGTTAGTACGAGTATTAGCAAACAACTAGATTTAATTTTAGCGATTCATACAAAATTTTAAATTGTATAACATATACCATTGTCAAACCAGTATCTATTCTAGTTATTATCTCAAAAAATTAAACTGTTTCACATAGAATCAATTTGAATATATCTGTGTTAATTTAAGATCCATTGTAGTGACTTGTATCTGTAAAATGGCAGTTCGTATTGTATCAACGGACCAGACTTATGTACGAAAATTCCGGTTGCCCGGTACTAGAGTGACATTCAACTTTAACCCCGTACCGGCGATGGAAAACGAGCTGATGTGGGTCAGACGAGGACTAGAGGAAATCATAGAGACTATGAAGAACAACGCTACCGAAGACATACAATTGGGTTTCACCATGGAGAGCCTAAATCTCCGAAACCACGCCCCTGGATATATCGCTTTTAGAGCGGCCTCTTCGATAACTGTGAACGACTTGTTTAACATCTTTGGTTCCATAATCCAGAGTAACGGAGCTACTTTTAAAGCCGACGACACCTTCAGAGTGACCTGTTCAAAGGTTAAAGTACCTATAGGGCGTGGGCGTGTAAGACCCGGACTGTATAATAACTTCATAGAAGAATCGTACCGTATGGTATGGGATTGTTACGATTAAAAATACAGACACCCTCTGTTTACCCCGTGCTCTGGTTGTAGCTATAGCGCATTCGTTAAGAGACCCCGAGTACAAGCTTGTGTGTAGGGACAGGTGCAAACGTCAAACCAACAGAGCAAACCAGCTAATGACGGACGCCGGGGTGCAGATAGGAGATGGCGATGCCGGGATTCGAGAATTGCAACAGTTTCAAGATTTACTCTCCGATTATAAAATCACCGTCTACAATTACGGCAGCAAAGGTCGTGATATCTACTTTGAAGGCGACGTTCAGAACCCCAAGCACAAGCTAAATTTGTTATATCACGCCAACCACTTCAACGTTGTTACAAGTATGACACGTGCGTTCGCGTGTAGTTACTATTGCGAATTGTGTCATGTTCCATACGATGATCGCATGCGCCATAGATGCTCCGCCCAATGCAGGTCTTGCAGGAGGTCTCCGCCGTGTGTGCTTGAAGACGACGGCATCCTGTGCGGCGACTGCAATAGACAATTTCAAAATAGAGCTTGTTTTAAGGCGCACATGAAAAGCTTATGTCAGGCTATAAGAAGGTGCCCAGACTGTAATAGATACATTCTAACGAAAAAAAGAAAAGCTCCTCACGTATGCGGCGAGAACTATTGTAAAGTGTGTAAGGATTACATGCCTGCAGGCCATCTGTGCTACATGAGAACTGATACACGTCGCCCGCTATCAACCAACTTCCTGTTTGTCTTCTTTGATCTTGAAACTCGACAAGACGAAGTCATTAACGACGCACGTGTGCATCGAGTCAACTTGTGCGTATCCCAGCAATACTGTTGGATGTGTATGAACGGCGGTACTTGCCTACAGTGCATGGATAGAACCCGAGTGCTCAGAGAGGATCCCGTCAACGGGTTCATGGCGTATCTTATGGAAGTGCGAAAGGCGTACAAAAAGGTGATTGTAATCGCTCACAACGGCCAGGCCTTTGACTTTCAGTTTATCCTAAAGTACGTGATAGAAGAGACTCAGTTTACACCCGAACTGATTATGCGGGGCACCAAGGTCATCCTGATGGAGATTGACAATACAAAGTTCATTGACTCTCTAAACTACATGCCCATGGTTTTGTCTAAACTGCCTAAAGCCTTCGATCTGCCCCCGGAAAAGAAAAAGGGATATTTTCCGCACCTCTTCAACACGCTGGCAAACCAATCGTATGTTGGCCCCATGCCTGCCAAAGAGTACTATTGCCCCGATTCCATGTTTGACAAGAATCATGAAGAGTTCTCACGATGGTACGACGAGCAGGTGCACAACGAGTACATCTTTGACTTTCAAAAGGAGATATTTGAATACTGCCTATCGGACGTGGAGATCTTGGCACAGGCGTGCCTGAAATTCAGGGCCTGTTTCCTACAAGAGTGTAATGTTGATCCGTTTCTAGAGGCTGTGATCATCGCTAGCGCCTGTAACCTTGCGTTTAGAAGAAACTTTCTAAAACCAAACACCATAGCCATACTTCCGAAAGTCGGCTACCGTCTGGCCGATAAACAATCGTTTATCGCTCTGCAATGGTTGCTGTGGCTCGAAACAGAGGGCAACGTGCGAATAAGTCATGCGGGTAACGGCCGAGAGATGAAGGTCGACGGCTTAAAGGTCGACGGACTGTGCATGGAGACAAACACCGTCTACGAATTCCAAGGATGCTGGTTCCACGGCTGCCCCAAGTGCTTCCCCAACGGACGTGACAATGCTCTGGAGGATGATCCGGCGGACACGCACAACGCACGCATCGAAAGGACAATAGCCAAGAACGCTAAAATCTCACGGGCCGGCTACGAAGTCGTCGAGATGTGGGAGTGTGTATTTAGGCAGCAGAAGAAAAACGACAAGTCCTTAGATTACCTCGACAACCACCCTGTCCTCAACGCAGCGCCTCTCAACCCCCGCGACGCATTCTTCGGCGGCAGGACGGGAAATATAAAGACCTACTACGCTGCTAAAGAGGACGAAACAATCCAGTACGCCGACGTGTGTTCGCTCTACCCGTGGGACACCCGATTGGACACCCAAAGTTGGCCATCGGCAACGACGAATGCAGGAAACTGGGGATGAGCGCCGAAGGGTTGCTCAAGTGCACAATTCTGCCGCCTACATCGCTCTACCACCCCGTATTACCGCTAACGATGAATAATAAGCTGATGTTTGTACTCTGTCAGACATGCGGCGAAACTCTGAATCCCGACGAATGCGGCCATACGGTGGACGAGCGCGCTCTGACAGGCACATGGACCATGGACGAGATACGCAAGGCGGTAGAGAAGGGCTATGTCGTTGTGGAAATGCACGAGATGTGGCAGTACGAGATGGCTTCAGGAAACGACGGCCTGTTTAAAGAGTTTATCAATAAATTTCTAAAGATGAAACAAGAGGCTACCCCGGCTGGTGCAGACCAAAGAGGACAAGGCAAAGTATGTGGAGGATTATTTCATCAACGAGGGTGTCCGTTTGGACCAATCAAAGATCGCCAAAAACGAAGGATCCCGTTTACTGGCCAAACTGATGTTGAACTGGTTTTGGGGAAAATTCGGACAGAGGGAGAATAAATCGAAAACGGCGATTATCAGGGAGCCTCAGGAGTTGTTTAAAATGCTGCAGAGCCCTTCCATTGACGTGAATCACATTCAGGAAGTAAATGAAGACGTGTTGGTTGTGAATTGGCAGTTTTCGGATGACGTTTACGAGATATTACCCACTGTCAACGTTGTGCTGGCCGTCTACACCACCGCCCACGCCCAGCTAAAGTTGTACGAGTATATAGATGCTCTAGGTCCACAACTTATCTACAAGGATACCGACAGCGTGGTACACCTTCATAGGGAGGGTTTGCCAAGAGTAGTGACTGGAGATTATTTAGGCCAGATGACTGACGAGCTCTTGGAATACGGCCAGGCGTCTTATATCACCGAATTCGTCTCTGGAGGTCCTAAAATCTACGCCTACAAAGTCTGGTCTACAAATAAAAACAAACACGTGACCGTGTGCAAAGTCAAAGGCTTGACCCTGAATCTCAGTACCTCAGCCTCGGTCAATTTTGAGTCGATGAAACGGATGGTTTTGGAAGGTAGCGATCCTATCGTAACCACCAGTGATAGGATTCGCCGCACAGAAGATCGTGACGTCATTACGATGTCTGAAAGTAAAATATTCAGGTTAACAGGTGCAAAGAGGAAATTGGACGGAGAAGACGGGTACAATACACTGCCTTACGATTACAAACGTCCTCGCATGAGCGAATAAAATCAATAGCTATGCACTGTAAATATTCAACTTGACAAACGCTAGATTAATAAGTATTAAATCTGTAAAGTGATTAGATAAACATATTGATTAGCTTTGTATTGTATAATTATTCAACCTAACAAAAGCTAGATTATATATAGGTATTAATTATGCACAATGATTACTGTCTAGTATAAATAGTCTGCTTAACAGACGCTAGATTAATAAGTATTAACTATATACAGTGGTTAGCTATGTATTGTATAATTATTCAACCTAACAAAAGCTAGATTATATATAGGTATTAATTATGCACAATGATTACTGTCTTGTATAAATAGTCTGCTTAACAGACGCTAGATTAATAAGTATTAACTATATACAGTGGTTAGCTATGTATTGTATAATTATTCAACCTAACAAAACTAGATTATATATAGGTATTAATTATGCACAATGATTACTGTCTTGTATAAATAGTCTGCTTAACAGACGCTAGATTAATAAGTATTAACTATATACAGTGGTTAGCTATGTATTGTATAATTATTCAACCTAACAAAAGCTAGATTATATATAGGTATTAATTATGCACAATGATTACTGTCTTGTATAAATAGTCTGCTTAACAGACGCTAGATTAATAAGTATTAACTATATACAGTGGTTAGCTATGTATTGTATAATTATTCAACCTAACAAAAGCTAGATTATATATAGGTATTAATTATGCACAATGATTACTGTCTTGTATAAATAGTCTGCTTAACAGACGCTAGATTAATAAGTATTAACTATATACAGTGGTTAGCTATGTATTGTATAATTATTCAACCTAACAAAAGCTAGATTATATATAGGTATTAATTATGCACAATGATTTCTGTCTTGTATAAATAATCTGCTTAAGAGACGCTAGATTAATAAGTATTAACTATATACAGTGGTTAGCTATGTATTGTATAATTATTCAACCTAACAAAAGCTAGATTATATATAGGTATTAATTATGCACAATGATTACTGTCTTGTATAAATAGTCTGCTTAACAGACGCTAGATTAATAAGTATTAACTATATACAGTGGTTAGCTATGTATTGTATAATTATTCAACCTAACAAAAGCTAGATTATATATAGGTATTAATTATGCACAATGATTACTGTCTTGTATAAATAGTCTGCTTAACAGACGCTAGATTAATAAGTATTAACTATATACAGTGGTTAGCTATGTATTGTATAATTATTCAACCTAACAAAAGCTAGATTATATGTAAGTATTAATTATGCACAATGATTACTGTCTTGTATAAATAGTCTGCTTAACAGATGCTAGATTAACAAGTATTAATTATGCACAATCATTAGCTATGTATCGTTTTCTATAAATATTCAGATTAACCATAAATATATGCACAATGATTACCAACTTATGGCTACAAAATTCCACGAATGAGTAAACAAAATGAATAGCTATGTACCGGCGAATGTTGTTTTTTTTGAAAAGTAATTTTTAGACCCCCCTGCTCAGTCTTCAACGCTTTTGCAATTAAGTGTGTTAAGATTAACGATGACCGATAGAAGTATTCAGTCAGAGGTGAGTATGAAATAGTGTGTTCTTTTTTTCCTAAATAGTTTCTATTTTTCGTTATTCCAATTTTTCCATTGGTTTTCCAGCCAACAAACAACGACGATTCAGGCCATGATGAAACGGGTATTTGGGACAATTTAGGTAGCAGACGTAGCCCAAGAACACCGTACTATAGCCGCAATTCGATGGAAGCCGAACCGAGTCGGGAGACCTCTGGTACCACATCACAGGTAATTATAAACAATTTAGACTATTATCAGAGGCTCATTTTCATATCTAATAATGATATGTTTCTTTCAGGGAACAAACACTCCAGCCAAAGGACCCGAGTCTACCAACCATTCAACACTGGTGATTATTGTATTCCTAATGCGTTATTACTGTTATCTTTGTATTTTTCATTACTAATATATTGTATTTCATAGGCTGGACCAATAAATCACGCTATAATCAGGGTCGGAAATCGAGTTTTCCATTCAAGCGTATTAGAGGAGGAACTGAAGCACATACGAGGGGTCGAACACGCCCGTATTGACTGTTTACTTTGTTTAGGACGCAGGATACGATATCCTCCTCAATATGCGGTAAGTTTTATTGTACGGTGACAGTAGTAGTAGTAAAGGGTTATACAAGATTTTCTAATTTCTATTTAATCATTTTCTAGACTGTTGTGGAGTATGCACGTGCAGCTGCAGCACGTATCGTAACGACTGATGCACTACATATACTAAGACGACTTGTATCGGACCTAGAGGCGGCGTTACGTAAAGACGCGTATGAGGATAGCTTCTACGCAGTCGGCGTATGGAGGATTATGATTAGCGATCTGGACAAGCTACTTGAAGAAGGCAGAAGAAGAGTGGCTGTCGCTGAAGCGAAGGCAGTAATGGTCGAGCGAGAAACTCCATTCACGGTCGTAAGTGTTACAATCTGTAGCTATACCTATATTTATACTATTCGTGTACAATAATATAAATTATCCACTTTGTACGTATGTTGAAACAGAGAAGTTCAGGAGAGCAGATTGAAGGAGGTGGCTATCGTATTGCGGACTGCGTTGTCTGCTTGGGAAGACCACCATGCACTGTCATCATACCCTGCGGTCACGTTTATTGCAACGAGTGTGCTAAAAAGGTGCAGATGTGCCCCATATCTAGGAACCGCGTAGACAGACGCTACCGGCTATATCTGAACCTGGAGTAATTGTTCAAAATATCATAGTTTAAATATTCGTTAATAAAGTCTTACCTGTATATCCAGAGTTTTATTTACACCTTAAGTAACTATTATGATAAGGCGAGCATCGATAGCCGCTTTAGAGTAACTATTGTGATGGGTTGACTCCAAGGTAGCTTTACCTAAGGCCTGGCGTCAAGCATGTCTTTTACCTAAGGCTCTACCTCTCAGATACTACGAGATAAAACATAGCCAATCTACTCATCGGATACTGTTTGTTAAACCCTAGTCAGGCCATGATTTGGATATTTTGTGTTAACTTGTATTTAAACTTCTCATCGGATACGATGTGTTTACCTCGACAAACGGTATCGCCCGCCGTGCTGTAATCAACAGTCGTAGTTGTGACGTAATTATGGATTAGTCCAACTCGCTTGGACTCGTCCACTCACCTCTCAAATGGACTCTTCCACAGCTATGTATAATATAGGTGGAGATATAGTGTTTTTGCATAGTCTGTGTTTAGAGTGATCTGTGTGTGTTTGCCAGTAAGTAGTAAAAATGTCATCATCAGTGTCGGCAAAGTTTTCAGCTTTAAATTCTGTAGATTCTATGCCTATACGTGGGCTAAAGATAGGCATGGCATATAAAATTGTAAATGCGCGATTTGTCGAAGCAAAGTATGGTAACGCCGTACTTGTAGACTTACAGGTAGATGATGAAGACAGACGCTTTGTCTTTCTTCCCAAGCGATACGCTACGGCGTTGACTGTGGAAGATTTGAGCTCTATTATAGGCAATACAATTTTTAACTGTTATCAAACACGCCGATCAAACTGTGAATTTTACTATAACAGATTAATATAATATTCTTTAAAACGTTTCAGCATGTTTATTTTTTTAAAATTTTACAGTGCCTCTATCTTTGTTTAATCTATGCGCTATTGAGGTCTGCGCATGCGTACAGAACAGAAATGATATAGACAGTTTGGACTTACCTGTATCTGTAAAGCAAACGTTGATGAAATCTTTTAAAGACTATGTACTGATGAAGCCTTGTGATACATCTGAATCTTTATCTATAGATTTCGATAATTTAAAATTTTCAGTATTGTTATGGTTGAAGAACCACCGTGGCGCTGTAACTGTGTATGCCTACGAGAAGACATCTGATAACTGGTGCGATATCTGTTTAAACCCGTTATTTAAATTATTTAGTTTTGAAGACTTTCTACAATCAACCCAGGAGGAGAGCTATTCTTTGATCAACTATTGTGATCCGTTAATCTGCAGGTCATACATTCACGAGAGATGGCGTCTACGTCACAACAATCTATAAACACTCGCATTGTAAGTAGCTATTCTTTTTTCAAAATATGTTAAGTCTAGATGACACATTGGGTGTTTATTTTCACACTTCATTTTTCGAATTTTGTAATACCTAGATCATACACTATATTGAATGAGTGGTGGTGTATTTTCAATAGCGTTTAATATATATTTTGGACACGAGATATTATATGTTAATGTCAAGTCTTTTTCAATTTTTGTAAAGCTTAGATCACACAGTATATTGAATGAATGGTAGTCTGTTTTCATTAGCGCTTAATACATATTTTGGACATGAGGTAGCGTCATTTCTTTTTCAAATTATCTGAAGGGTAGATCATAGAATATATTGAATGGTAGCTTATTTTCATTAGCGTTTAATATATATATATATATATATATATATATATATATATATATATATATATATATATATATATATATAAAGAACAAAAGTCAAAATACAAATACAAGAATTATATTTGAATTTACAATTCAAAGCTTTTCGTTGTTTAACAGTTCCAACATCATCAGGAATATTAAACAATATTAATTGTTTAATATTCCTGATGATGTTGGAACTGTTAGCCAACGAAAAGCTTTGAATTGTAAATTCAAATATAATTCTTGTATTTGTATTTTGACTTTTGTTCTTTATTAATACACAAGAAAACATATTGCGATATATATATATATATATATATATATATATATATATATATATATTGAATACGAGATATTATATGTTAATGTCAGGCCTTTTTCAAATTATGTAAAGCCTTAGATCACACAGTATATTGAATGAGTGGTAGTCTATTTTCAATAGCGTTTATTATATTTGTTTAAATTGTAGCATATTTTAGACACGAGGTAGCGTCATTTTCAAATTATCTGAAGCCTAGATCACGGAGTATATCGAGTGTTGGTTTATTTAGATTCTTTTTCATTTTTATAGGCGTACACTGCGCTTTCAGATTCTTCACTAACCTATTCGTCATCCTATTCGCCTCTACTACTACCTATGGGCTCGTCTCCAGGAGATTTACCTTCCCGACCGCCTGGTATTGATACGGACAGCGATGACGAGGATCATAGACCCTGCTATAGTTGGGATGATTCGTTTTCGTTTCGCCTGCACGATTTCCTAATGGTTTCTCATCCACCGAGGAACCCGCCTTCACCCCGCACATGCATACAGAGGCTGGATTACACTTTAATGCAGCTCCAGCTGGTGATTAGGGATCTGCGGACGGCTGCCTCAAAACCTTACTACAAGACACGCCGGACCTTTGCGTATAACGTTTGGGGCATGACGAGACGTTTTCTACAGGATATTGTGGTGGCTGGAGACTACACTGTCCATCGTATCAATAATGTAGGTGGATTTTCATATTATTTCAATTGGCTTTTCTTTCAGGCTATCTGGACCTATTTACTAATCATATTGTTTCTTACAGGATTTGTATATGCATATACAGTTGTTACTAATTGACTTTTTTTTGCCTTCAGCCACGACCGGCGGAGATTAGCTTATGCAATATATGTTGTAAGAACCCTCGCAACGCTATTGCCACGCAATGCGGACATGTCTTTTGCTTAACCTGTCTCTCAAGATGTAATCGCTGCCCACATTGCAGATCTCGGATCATCGACACATTTAAATTATATATGTAATATTGAGAACAATTTATATCTAAGCACTGTAAAATTATTGTTATATGTTAGTTTAATAAATCGTCATGCTGAATACCCTTATTGTATATATTATTTCATATACCTGCCCTTTTCGGATCCTTATATCGTTGGCCTTATCCAATATTATATGTTTATACCGATCTTATATTGCTAAAACACTTTGTTGAATAGATAGTTAGGTTCGTTTTTTAATGTATATTTATTCATGTTATGTGTTTCTCCATGGACCTTTTTATCTAAACCTATTTACAATTATAGAATATATCCATAAAAGCTATCTTTTTACTTAAACTATAACAGCCTACATTTATGTATACCTAATACGGTTATATCTAAACACAATCCTGACTGTAGGGTGTATACATAGCTGATTTCTTATTATATATGTATGCCTTGGTGTGCCGGCAGTACATAGTAAATCGATACAGTCACCTTGATTCACAACGACAGAGGTGTGCGGGTTTTTTGTAGGATAGACAATCATAACCCCTTGCCCTGCATCATCCAATTTGTTTAAGGTAGAACACTCTAGTTAGGGTGGGCCTAATACCTGCATAGAGTCGCTCGAACGCGGATACGTCATCAAATATATTAAATCTTTACGTGGGCTTGATTGGTTATGCAATGTCAGCTATACCATATAGTACTTCCCTTATTATACGGTTGCCAGGATCAACCTGATAGAGGAGGTGAAAATAGCTCAGGTCATAAGGGGTTTGGCCAGTGGTTTACAGACATGGTAGGCCCATGTATGTTGGCCTAGCATAGTATGTATGCAGGTTTACATGGATATTTGTTTAACACATTATGTGGGCTATCATATATATATTGGCTTAACATGGTATATAAGCCTTCACGTCTTACAGCGACCATTTTCGTAGAGCTACCGGGCCTCTTCAATGTGATAGGTCGATTCCCCGCATTGACTGGTGTCTAATTGAACTCAATGTATAATTGTTGGTCGATTAAAATTAGCGTTTAGTTGGATCGTTGGTCATTTGATCTAACCTATCATTTTTTGATTCAGACCTACCCCTCACTTAAAGCCTGACTCTAGTGTGAATTTACCTCGGGCCTTTCTCCAAGGTGCCTTTACGTAAAGCCTGAATCTAGTGCGAATTTACCTCGGTCATTTCTCCAAGGTGGCTCTAACTAAGGGCCAGGCTTTACCTAAGTCCATACTCGATGGAGGCTATACCTAAGGCCTGGTTCCTGGGTGACTCCAGTATGACTTTACCTGACACCTGGGTAGCTTTACCTAGGAATTGGTGGAGGTATTTGTCTTGGTCGATAGGCTGTAATTGATATAGCGACCTTCCTGGACCTAGGGCTGACTCCAAAGAGGCTTTACCTCGGGCCTGGCTCCTGGGTGTCTCTAGGTATGGCCAGGGTTACTTTACCCAGGTTGGCTTTACCTGAGGCTTTGCTCCGTGTTAGCTTTACCTAAGGCCTAGCTGCTGGGTGGCTAGGCTTGGATTGACTGTAACCGAGAGCGTGCTCAATATTGGCTCTACCTGCTCATTGGCTGGTTTAACTAATGCCTGGTTCCCGGGCGGATTTCACCTAGGACCCCGATCATTTTTGGCAATCTGAATACAGGTGATCCCACCCACACAGCCTACCATAATGGATTTTATATATATCCCGTACGGTCATTTCATCCAACCGATCGATTTTCGGCAATTTCATAATTTATTTAAAAACTACCCCTAGGTGAAACCACCCCCGCAGCAGTCCATAATGGACTCTAGACATATCCCGTACTGTCTGTTGATCCAACCGATCGATTTTTCGCAATTTCATATTTTATTCAAAAACTACCCCTAGGTGAAACTACCCCATACCGTAGCGATAATACACTCTAAACTCACCCTATCAGTCAAGAAACGTTTTTCCAAAATGTTTTCGAAAACTACCCACCACCCCCAATCCACCCCCGGAGCTACCCCCGGAGATGGTCCTGAACGTAGCTGAGGTCACCCCCCCATACGTAGGTTAGGTTAGGTTGGATCCATTTTGGCTAGCTTAGGTCAGTGGGTAAGATTTTATTTTTTGGAAAAACTACCCCCTACCCCTCTAAACGTGGTCGAATCCACCCCTAAGGCTAGTATCAAGGTCGCTACGACCTTATGCATCATCCAAAACTACCCCTATAGTCCTAGGTTACGTACAGGCCGAGTTAGGGGTAGTGCGCGCCAGGGTGCCGAACAATCTACTTTCATAGTCTAACTATTTTTGGTCTTCATATTACAGTCGCTAGGTTTGAATTTTGTAGAAATAAAACGACTGGTTTGTCATAATTAACCTGAAGACCGAATGTTGGCAGAAAGTGGATCAATTACATTGTTCACTCTATTAATTTAAGTTCTTTAACATTTGTCGTCATTTGTCCACATTTTGGTTTCTTATACTTCAAATTACAGACATAAAATAACATACACATTAAAATACAACATGATAGTAATTTATACAATTCAATTTTTATCCATTGATATATTTCTTAAAGTATTAGGCGACATACCGTCCAATTTAATTTATTAAAATTTATATTTGAGTGCCCAAACATTGGTTTCAAGGATTACCCTATTGCACTCTAATTTTTACAAAAATTAAATTTATATTAATTTCACTTTTACAGTAATTGGATCCTGGTTGATTATAATATTTTAATGATCACAAAATAAGTTATATGAACGTGGGTAAATGCTTCGTAATTATTGATTTACTTTATGGCTTTTTCATTCTATAAATTTGGCTGAATTTAATTAAGTAATGTTACAAATGACTTTAAAAATGTAATGTTTAATCTTTATTGTGATAGCTTAGTATAAATCTTGAAAATTAAAACTTGAATTCTATATATAAATTACTCCTTTTTCATGACCACCACAGTAGATATGAGCCCACTTTGGCACAAACTACCCCTAACAGGCCCTGTACGTCACCTAGGACTATAGGGGTGGTTTTGGATGATGCTGGAGGTCGTCGCGGCCTTGATCGTAGCCTTGGGGGGTGGGTTCGACCACGTTTAGAGGGGTAGGGGTAGTTTTTCGAAAAAAATAAATTCTAACCCACTGACCTAAGCTAGCCAAATTGCATCTAACCTAACCTACGTGTGGGGGGTGTCCTCAGCTACGTTCAGGACCATCCCCGGGGATGCTCCGGGGGTGGATTCGGGGTGGGGGGTAGTTTTCGAAAAATGTTTGGAAAAACATGTCTTGACGATAGGGTGTGTATAGAGTTTATTATCACTACGGTTTGGGGGTGGATTCACCAAGGAGTAGTTTTAAATAATATATGAAATTGCCAAAAATGATCGGGTCCTAGGTAAAATCTACCCAGGAGACAGGCATTAGTTAAAGCCGCCAAGAAGCAGGTAGAGCCAATATGGAGCACGGTCTCGGGTAAAGCCAATCCGAAGCCGTGCCCTAGGTAACCCCTGGAACCGGGTCTTAGGTAAAGCTACCCAGGAGTCGGGGCCTAGGTAAAGCTACCACGGAGTTAGACCCTAGGTAGAGCCAACACGGAGCAAGGCCTCAGGTAAAGCCAACCTAGGTAAAGTAACCCTGGAATCAGGCCTTACCTAGAGACACCCAGGAACCGGGCCTTAGGTATAGCCATCCCGAAGGCGGCCCCTAAGTAAAGCCATCCAGGCGTCAGACCATCGGTAAAGCCATCCCGAGGCCGACCCTTCGGTAAAGCCACCCAGGACTTAGGTAAAGCCAATCCGAAGCCATGCCCTAGGTAAAGTAACCCAGGAACCTGGCCTTAGGTAAACCTACCATGGAGTCGGGGCCTAGGTAAAGCCTCTTTGGAGCTAGACTTTAGGTAAAGCAAAACCATAGGTAAAGCCGACCAGGAGTGATAAAACAGCTACCAATCAATAACCAATCACAAAAATATACATCCCGTATTACGCCATTATGTACGTTACCTTACATAGGCCTACATACTGTGTTATGGAAATATCCATGTAAATCTACATAGTCCTACACACTGTGTTAAGCTAATAAGCATGGAAACCTAAATTCTTTCTGTATTAATCCAATATGTATGTTACCCTACATAGGCCTACATAATGTGTTAAGCCAATATGCATGTACGCCTAAATAGGCCTACATCCTCAGCCGATATGCACGTTGTCCTACAAAAGCCTACAAAATGTGTAACCCTGTATGCATGTAAACCTACATAGGCCTACACCCTGTACCCAAGATGCACATTACGTAATGGATGTTAACCCATATACATCCTGTATTAGGCCGGTATGCATGTAAACCTACATAGGCCTACACCCTGTATTAAGTCAATATGCACGGTACCCTACATTAGCCTACAGATTGTGTTAAGCTAATAAGCACGTAAACCTGTATTAAGTATATATCAGTTTTAACCTCCATAGGCCTACATATTGTGTTAGGTCGATATACCTGTAAATCTACACACATCCTGTATTAACCCAATATGCACGATACCTTACATTATCCTACAGATTGTGTTAAGTCATTAAACAGTGGTATTACGTTTGATTGCATGTGTAGATAAATTCACACACAGAGCTCGACAAATAAATGCTTGTTTTAAACCATTACAGTAATATTGTTAATCGCCAGCACCCGACCGCGATAGCACACTCTGAATTTATCAGCATAACCGCAGCAATAGCACACTCTGATTTTATCAGCATAACCGCAGTAAATGACGTCAAACAAAATGTCGTTCAAGATGGCGTCTAACAAAATGACGGACGGTCATACCATCTGTATAGGTTTAACTGTTGCCTGTATAGGTGTGTCACCTATACTTACTTTAACACTAGTCCATCTATCACAGTAAGGAGAAATCGGCCTATTGCTGGGCACAAGGGCGGGTGTATACAAATCTGAACGAGTTCAACATGCCTCTGTCTCCGTGGTAACCCCTATCAGCCTTGAGGTAATCAACCCCTAACCAAGAGAACAATATAAGTACGGACAGCACAGGCCCAAGTCCTCAGACCTTACCACACCATGGTAGGTGTCTACTACTGGACAGATACTCTCACAATCGAGAAGAAAGCCTTCCCCAAACTATCACTGTATCGTCGTAGAATACGCTCGTTTCGTACTTGGAAAGGAGTGTCAAATGATACTGTCAACCCCGTGCGTCTCAGCGAAGCGGGATTCTTTTACACCGGCCAAGAAGATCAAACATTGTGCTTTACATGCGCGGGAGGCCTTGAAGATTGGTCAGCGAATGATGATCCGTTACAGGAACATGCAAAGTGGTTTCCTAAATGTAAATACGTAGTGGGTATAAGTGCTAAACAGGCCCAGATGGGGGTAGACATCTGTACAACAGACAATGAAGACTACTCGGACGATGACGGTGTAAACAATCAGGATGATCGTACGCTGTGCAAGATTTGCTGTATCGATGAAATACAGGCTGCCCTTCTACCGTGCGGACATGTGTTTGCCTGTCTGGGGTGTGCATTAAACCTTGAAGAGTGTGGCATATGCAGAGTACAGACATCCGCAACGATAAGAGTATATCTATCGTAGCTAAGCCTAATGTAAATACTACTATGTAATCAATAAAACGTTTTTGTATACATGTGTTTGTACTTATTGTCGAAGAAAAAACGAAACTCCTTTAATAAAACAGACAATATAGGTAGATAAACATGGGATATGGTAATAAGTAATAGTGTCTTGATAATAGAGACGTATATTTACATTAATAATAATAATAATATGATGATGAACAATAAACAAAATTAAACATTCATTCTTACATCTGGTTACAATTGCTCTGCTATCGCTTTATACACAATACCGTTACAATCAGCTTGACAGGTCGCAACCCGCATGAGACACATTACTAGATATCTAGGTAATTAATATATCAACTCAACCTCTAAAATAGACAAGTTTAACACTATCTCTTAATATTAGACATTTCTTCTGTAAACTGTAAAAATTCCAAATATCTATCGTAATTTAGGCTAAATATAACTTCGCAAAAACATGTAAACTCGTGTCCTAGGTCTAATGCTAAATCTAGTGTGGTATTTCTAAAACAATATAAACTGTCTTTAGAGTGTATTAAAAACTGATTAGGACAAAACACATCAAAGTAATTGATAATATCGTCTGAGAACCTGTTGATAGTATTCGCAGCTCCCATGTGTTTGCCCGTAAAGTATTCATCTAAAATTATATATCTATATGGTTGGTATACATTATAGGCAATATAACAGTTGCCTCAAACAAAGGATTACAAGTATAAAATATATTTAAATAGGTAAATATACTGATCAAATCGCCATCTAATTAGCGGGTTGGTGAAAGCATTCAACTGATGCCATGGCGTGTCTGAAAAGTAACACAAAGGTTATTGCAATATTGTTATCTATACTTTGCTCACACAAATATCCCCCGAAGGGGGAAAGGAGAGGACCCACACCCGCCAACTCCATCGTGACATCCTCCATAAACAAAATGATGCCTCCGTATATCAACGACCCTCCTGCTTGACAAGTACATTCACCTTACGGACCTTTACGGCCGCTCCAGAGGGTATGCATACTCCTTACGGACTGCGTAGAGTCGCGCCAGTGGGCTTTCATACTTCTCTTTCACACTACCCGTCTAGCAGGAGGGTCTAAAAATTACTTTTCAAAAACATTTGTGTGAAAAAATCAACATTCGCCGGTACATAGCTATTCATTTTGTTTACTCATTCGTGGAATTTTGTAGCCATAAGTTGGTAATCATTGTGCATAAATATATTTTTTTTATAATTTTTGGGTAATCTGAATATTTATAGAAAACGATACATAGCTAATGATTGTGCATAATTAATACTTGTTAATCTAGCATCTGTTAAGCAGACTATTTATACAAGACAGTGGGTAGTATCTCGCAAACGTCATCTGAAAACTGCCAATTTACTACCAAAACGTCTTCGTTTACTTCCTGAATGTAATTCACGTCAATGGAAGGGCTTTGCCACATTTTAAATAACTCCTGAGGCTGTCTGACAATCGACGTTTTCGATTGATTCTCCCTCTGTCCGAATTTTCCCCAAAACGAGTTCAACATCAATTTGGCCAACGAGCGGGATCCTTCGTTTTTAGCGATCTTTGACTGGTCCAAACGGACACCCTCGTTGATAAAATAATCTTCTACATACTTGGCCCTGTCCTCTTCGGTCCGGCACCAGCCGGGGTAGCCTGACGCCTCTTGTTTCATCTTTAGAAATTTATTAATAAACTCTTTAAACAGCCCGTCGTTTCCTGAAGCCATCTCGTACTGCCAAATCTCGTGCATTTCCACAACGACATAGCCCTTCTCTACCGCCTTGCGTATCTCGTCCATGGTCCATGTGCCTGTCAGAACGCGCTCGTCCACCGTATGGCCGCATTCGTCAGGATTCAGAGTTTCGCCGCATGTCCGACAGAGCACAATCATCAACTTCTTATTCATCTTTAGCGGCAATACGGGGTGGTAGAGCGCTGTAGGCGGCAGAATTGTGCACTTGAGCAACCCTTCGGCGCTCATCCCCAATTTCCTGCATTGGTCGTTACCGACGGCCAACTTTGGGTGTCCAATCGGGTATTTTCCGTACTTGCATACCCATGGGTAGAGCGAACACACGTCGGCGTACTGGATTGTTTCGTCCTCTTTAGCGGCGCAGTAGGTCTTTATATTTCCCGTCCTGCCGCCGAAGAATGCGTCGCGGGGGTTAAGAGGCGCTGCGTTGAGGGCGGGGTGATTGTCGAGATAATCTAAGGACTTGTCGTTTTTCTTCTGCTGCCTGAATACACACTCCCACATCTCGACGACTTCGTAGCCGGCCCGTGAGATTTTAGCGTTCTGGGCTTTTGTCCTTTCGAAGCGTGCGTTGTGCGTGTCCGCCGGATCATCCTCCAGAGCATTGTCACGTCCGTTGGGGAAGCACTTGGGGCAGCCGTGGAACCAGCAGCCTTGGAATTCGTAAACGGTGTTTGTCTCCATGCACAGTCCGTCGACCTTTAAACCGTCGACTTTCATCTCTCGGCCGTTACCAGCATGACTTATTCGCATGTTGCCCTCTGTTTCGAGCCACAGCAACCATTGCAGAGCGATAAACGATTGTTTATAGGCCAGACGGTAGCCGGCTTTCGGAAGTATGGCTATGGTGTTTGGTTTTAGAAAGTTTCTTCCAAACGCCAGGTTACAGGCGCTAGCGATGGTCACAGCCTCTAGAAACGGATCAACATTACACTCTTGTAGGAAGCAGGCCCTGAATTTCAAGCACGCCTGTGCCAAGATCTCCACGTCCGATAGGCAGTTTTCGAATATCTCCTTTTGAAAGTCAAAGACGTACTCGTTGCGCACCTGGTCGTCATACCATCATGAGAACTCTTCGTGATTCTTGTCAAACATAGAATCGGGGCAATAGTACTCTTTGGCAGGCATGGGGCCTACATACGATTGGTTTTCCGGCGTGTTGAAGAGATGCGGAAAATATCCCTTTTTCTTTTCCGGAGGCAGATCGAAGGCTTTAGGCAGTTTAGACGAAGCCATAGGCATGTAGTTTAGAGAGTCGATGAACTTTGTATTGTCAATCTCCATCAGGATGACCTTGGTGCCTCGCATAATCAGGTCAGGTGTGAATTGAGTGTCTTCTATTACGTACTTTAGGATAAATTGAAAGTCAAAGGCCTGGCCGTTGTGAGCGATTACAATCACCTTTTTTTCGCCTTTCGCACTTCCATAAGGTACGTCATGAACCCGTTGATGGGATCCTCTCTGAACACTCGGGTTCTATCCGTGCACTGTAGGCAAGCGCCGCCGTTCATACACATCCAACAGTATTGCTAGGATACGCACAAGTTGACTCGATGCACACGGGCGTCGATAATAACTTCGTCTTGTCGAGTTTCAAGATCAAAGAAGACGTAGAGATAGTTATTTGATAGCGGGCGACGTGTATCAATTCTCATGTAGCACAGATGACCTGCAGGCATGTAATCCTTACACACTTTACAATAGCTCTCGCCGCATACGTGAGGAGCTTTTCTTGGTTTCGTTAGAATGTATCTATTACAGTCTGGACACTTTCTTATAGCCCGGCATACGCTTTTGATGTGCGCCTTAAAACAAGCTCTATTTTGAAATTGTCTATTGCAGTCGCCGTACAGGATGCCGTCGTCTTCAAGCACACACGGCGGAGACCTCTTGCAAGAGCTGCATTGGGCGGAGCATCTATGTCGCAGAGGCTCGTTGTACGGAACATGACACAAATCACAATAGTATTTACAAGCGAACGCACCTGTCAAATTTGTAACAACGTTGAAGTGGTTGGCGTGATATAACAAATGTAGCTTGTGCCTGGGGTTCTGAACGTCGCCTTCGAAGTAAATATCACGACCTTTGCTGCCGTAATTGTAAACTATGATTTTGTAATCGGAGAGTAAATCTTGAAACTGTTGCAATCCTCGAATCCCGGCACCAACATCTCCAATCTGCACCCCGGCGTCCGTCATTAGCTGGTTTGCTCTGTTGGTTTGACGATTGCTCCTGTCCATACTCACAAGCTTGTACTCGGGGTCTCTTAACGCATGCGCTATAGCTACAACCAGAGCACGGGGTAAACAGAGGGTGTCCGTATTTTTAATCGTAACAATCCCCTTCCTACGGTGCGATTCTTCTTTGAAATTATTATACCGTCCGGGTCTTACACGCCCACGCCCTATAGGTACTTTAACCTTTGTACAGGTCACTCTGAAGGTGTTGTCGGCTTTAAAGGTATTTGCGTTGCTCTGGATAATGGAACCAAAGATGTTATACAAGGCGTCCACAGTTATCGAAGATGCCGCTCTAAAAGCAATATATCCAGGGGCGTGGTTTCGGAGATTTAGGCTCTGCATGGTGAAGCCTAATTGTATGTCTTCGGTAGCGTTGTTCTTCATAGTCTCTAAGATTTCCTCTAGTCCTCGTCTGACCCACATCAGCTCGTTTTCAGCCTCGGGTACGGGGTTGAAGTTGAATGTCACTCTAGTACCGTGTAAACGGAATTTTCTTACATATGTCTGGTCCGTTGATACAATACGAACGGCCATTTTACAGATACAATTCACTACAATAGATCTTAAATTAACACAGGTATATGCTATATATATATTCAATTTGATTCTATGTGAAACAATTTTAATTTTTTGAAATATTAACTAGAATAAATACTCGGGTTGTTTTGATAATAAAAATACTACGATTGACAATGGTATAGGTTAATCAATTAATAGTTATATGATACAATTTAAAATTTTGAATTAATCGCTAAAAACAATTCAGATTGTTTGATAATACTCGTATTAACAAAAGTATTTGCTAGATATTTATTCAAATATATGTTATGATTAAATTGTTTTCATAAATATTCAGATCAAGAGAGATATCTACTATAATATTATGTTATACAAATTATTCAACTCTGATTCACAAAATGATTACAAATCGCTCTGATTGACAATGGCGATTGCGTTAGTATAAGACTCTAGTATATAGACTACAGATTTCACACGAGAACAAGTAACAATAAGATAGCTCACCAGAATGTTTCTTCTTCCAAAGCTGGATAGCAAGTGGTGGTTGTCCCGATGAGATTTATAAATCATAACCGTCTGCCCCTCCATACCTCTACAATTGGCATCGCCCGCCGAGATGTAATCAACAGACGTAATTATGGAACGGTCCAGCTCACATGGACTCGTCCACTCCCCTCTCAAATGGACTCTTCCACAGCTGTGTATAATATATTGTATACAGGTAGGAATATAGTATTTTTGCGTAGTCTCGCGGGTTATCGACACATTTAAATTATATATGTAGTATTGGGTACAATTTATATCTATGCATTGTATATATTATTTCATATACCGGCCCTTTTCCATAACGGATCCCTATATCATTGGCTTTATCCAATATTATATGTTTATACTGCTCTTATATTGTTAAATAAAAAATATGTTGAATAGACCTTTATATCTATACGCATTTACAACTATAGATTGTAACCATAGAGCTATTTGTTTACTATAACAGCCTACATAATAAATCGAACGGTAGTCAAAACAAATCCAGTCGCCTTGTTTCACAACAACACAGTTGTGCGGGTTATAGGCTTGCTATAGGGTCGCCAGCTGTCATTGCGGTTTTAAGATTATGCGTTATCTCTGCAGGCTTGCACATGTAGGGCACACGGCCATCCGGTTATGTAGGTTGCGTGTGTTCCCTCAAGCGATAATGCTTTGTTGCATTGTTTCTTAGTTAAGTAGCATAGACAAATTTTGAGTTTGGCAATCATATACCCTTGCCCCACATCACCCAAATCATTTAAGGGTAGAACACTCTAGTTATAGGTGGGCCTACTACTTGCCTAGAGTCGCTCGGGCCTCGATAAGAGATACGTCATCAGATATATTAAATTAGAGCCTGACTCTAGTGTGATTTTGCCTCAGGCCTTTCTCCAGGGTGGCTCTAGCTAGGGCTAGGTTTCGGGGTGGTTTTACCCAAGTCCATACTCCATGGAGGCTATACGTAAGGCCTAACTCCATGGTAGCTTTATCTAAGGCCTGGGTGGCTTTACCTCAAGCACGACTCCAGGGTGACTTTACCTATGGTCTGACACCTGGGTGGCTTTACCTAGGACTTGGTGGAGGTATTTGTCTTAGTCGAGAGTCTAAAATAGATATAGCAACCATCCTGGACCTAGGGCTGACTCCAAAGAGGCTTTACCTAAGGCTTGACTCCATGGTAGCTTTACCTAAGGCCAGATTCTGGGGTTACTTTACTTAAGGGTAGGCATTGGGGTGGCCCTACCTAAGTTCATGCTCCAGGGTAACTTTACCTAACGCATGGCGATAAGGCCTTGTTGCTTTGTTTATTATTTTGTAGCATAGACAAATTTTGAGTTTGGCAATCATATACCCCGGGCCCCTCATCACCCAAAACATTTAGGGGTAGACCACTATAGTTAGGGTGAGCCTACTACTTGCCTAGAGTCGCTCGAGCGCGGATACGTCATCAGATAACCATTAAATCTTTCCAAAAGTTACCCCTACCACCGGAGCTATTCCTGGGTTACTTTACATAAGCGGCTTTACTTAAGGACCGGCCTCGAGATGGCTTTACCTCGGGCACGACTCCTGGGTGACTTTTACATAGGACCCCCAACATTTTTGGTAGTCTGAAAACTACCCCCGGTTGAACAAACCCCCACATCTAGCCAAATTGGATTTTAAACATATCCTATACAGTCATTTGATCCAACCGATCGATTTTTGGCAATTTCATATTTTATTTAAAAACTACCCCCCACCTAAAGCCTTACTCTAGTGTGAATTTACCTAAGGCTTTTCTCGAGCGCGGCTTTACTTGAGGGTCGGCCTCGGGATGGCTCTTACCTGAGGCTTTGCTTCATGTTAGCTTTACCTAAGGCCTGGCTGCTGGGTGGCCTTACCTCAAGCACGACTCTAGGGTGACTTTACCTAAGGCCAGGTTCCACGGGTTACCTAGGGCAAGGCTTCGGATTGGCTTTAACCGAGACCGTGCTCCATATTGGCTCTACCTGCTCATTGGCGGCTTTAACTAATGCCTGGTTCCCGGGTGGATTTTACCTAGGACCCGATTATTTTTTGACAATCTGAAATCGGCCCTCAGGTGAACCCGCCCCCTCAACGGTCCATAGTGGACTTTAACCATACCATATACAGTTTTTTGATCCAACCGATCGATTTTTAGCAATTTCATATATTATTTAAAAACTACCCCTAGGTGAAACCACCCCCGCAGCAGTCCATACCGGACTCTAGACATATCCCGTACTGTCTGTTGATCCAACAAACCGATTTTTGGCAATTTCATATTTTATTTAAAAACTACCCCTAGGTGAAACTACCCCCAACCGTAGCGATAATACACTCTAGACTTACCCTATCAGTCAAGACACATATTTCCAAACATTTTTCGAAAACCACCCCCCCCCCCCGAATCTACCACCGGAGCTACCCCCGGGGAAGGTCAAAAAAGTAGCTGAGGTCACCCCTGCACCTTGGGGTAGGTTAGGTTAGATGCAGTTTGGCTAGCTTAGGTTAGTGGGTTAGAATTTATGTTTTTCGAAAAACTACCCCCCCCCCACCTCTCTAAACGTGGTCGAACCCACCCCCAAGGCTAGGATCAAGGCCGCAGCGGCCGTCTGCATCATCCAAAACTACCCCTATAGTTCTAGGTGACGTACAGGGCCAGTTAGGGGTAGTTGTGCCAAAGTGGGGTCACATCTACTCACCACTTATATTTCTAATTCATGATTTTATAATAAATTCATTTGCCTATATTTTTTTAAAATTATTTAATAACCAATCAGTTATCAAGTTTTACCTAAGCAAATCCGTATTTTTTAATTTTGCAAAATTTTATAAATGGATATATAGCTATTAAAGCTCTAACTTGCTCCAAAAAACTATCACTGCTGTGCTGCTATTCTCCCATGGTCTAGGATCGCAGCTCAGGTAATCCCTACTGTAAAGGTAGCGTGTAATCCCTACTGTAAAGGTAGCGTGTAATCCCTACTGTAAAGGTATTGTGTAATCCCTAATGTAAAGGTAGCGCGTAATCCCTATTATATGAAATAAGTAGATTCCAATAATATTATGATGTAGACGTAAAATTATGCAAGTTCCATTTTAATTTTCTATCATTAATTATAAATATTGACTAAATTAATTTGTATTACCTTTATAGGGGTGAGCTGTCACAATCTGACAACCACTGCATTTAGTTGATCTACATGTTCATGTCTGTCTGCAAATGTCTGTTAAAAATAAAGTTGCCTTTTGATCCTATGTAACTCAAGTCTGGAGAACAGCTTTAAGCCTTTATAAGTTCCACAAATATTTCTGACATTTTTAAATTGGGTATTTTTATTTCAACAAATGTATTCTGACATGGGTATCCCTAATTTTTTTTTTTTCTACCTATCTTATTTATGGCCTCTTATTACATCTTACGCCAGTTCTTACTTTCTTACATGAGTTAAGTAAATAGAAAGGCAAGTTTACAGGACTAACTGTTTATTAATGAGCACACTTTTGTAGCTACTACTATTTACACATTTTACACTTATAAAAGCGTTCAAACACTGTTTTAATTACGTATAATAAACCTATTACGTTAGGTATTAGTGGTTTTACAACTAACAAGCACCAACTGTTCCATCCTGTCCTCTTCATGCTTTTATATTTACTTGCCGCTTCTGGAAATTTCTTATTATAGAAGGTTCTAGAACATTGTAGAGGTCTTAGGAGGTGGCATTATGTTGGGTCCGCTCAAGTGTGAAAGGATATCTACTGTCATTCCATATGTCTAAGTTATAGTCTGAGTTATAAAGCGACAAGTCTCCTGAAATAGCCATCTTTACTTGATAATGGCTTACAAAATGATGAATGTTGAAATGTAATGATAAATCCAAATATTTTACTTCTCAAAAGGTTTTTCGCCAAGAAAACAGCCACTGACACTTGAGATATGTATTTTAATATCATTATGCTCCATAGATCAAATAGACCTAGAAAGATTTCTGAAGTCTCAAAATGGGTGCATTTTTCTACACACTACATGCTTTTACACACTACTATCAGGGTTGTATGTGTGTCTTCTGGAAAGCAGGCAAATCATGGAAAATTACAATTTATATTAGGAGTATTATTGTGGCAGAATCCAATATTGTATGACAAAAAAAATTATTTATATAGTATTGTTTCAGTGTCTGCTTAAATTACATTTTATTAATGAATTTCAGTTTCTTATTGGATCTAACTTCTCGAACCTGTTTTTTTTTGCAATGCGAAAATATATATATATATATATATATTTGGTTTCATATAAAACAAAATTTTTGTAGAGGACATTGTACACTCAGGATATACCCAGGAAATCCAGCTATAAAATTTGTATGCCAGTAAGTAGACTAGGTTTAAATACAGTAATATTTTATTTAAAATAGTTTAAAATTGTTTTTGATCTTGAAGAATCATGATTTTGAGTCTTGTAAAAATTCAATGTACGACATGCTGAGGGATACAGCAGTACTCTCCTTGTAGGTACAATGGTGAAGCGTGCAGTCATATATAGCTGTGGCGATGACTAGCCTAAATTGTTTCTCTTCTTAAAGAATCTTTATTTCTTACGTTTGTAAAAATGCAAAACACGACGTGTTGAGACATACAGCAATACTCTTCTTGCAGGTACAATGGCGAAGCATGCAGTCATACACAGATGTGGCGATGACTAGCCAAAATTATTTCTATTCTTTAAGAATCTTGATTTCCTATGTTTGTAAAGCGCAAAGTACGACGTGTTTAGAAATACAGCAATACTCTCCTTGTAGGGACAGTGGCAAAGCGTACAGTCATATAAAGATGAGGTGAAAACTAGCCACAAATGTTTCTGTTCTTAAAGAATATTGATTTCTTAGGTTTGTAAAAATGCAAATTACAACATGGTGAGAGATACAGCAGTACTCACTTTCCAGATACAATGGAAAAGGGTTCAGTCATATATAGATGTGGCGATGAATAGCCAAAACTGTTTCTTTTCTTTAAGAATTTTGATTTCTTAGGTTTGTAAAAATGCAAAGTACGACGTGTTGAGACATACAGCACTACTCTCGTTGTAGGTACAGTAGCAAAGCGTGCAGTCATATAAAGATGTGGTGATGACTAGCCACAATTGTTTCTGTTCTTAAAGAATATTGATTTCTTATGTTTGTAAAAATGCAAAGATTGACGTTTTGAGAGATACAGTAGTACTATCCTCGTAGGTACAGTGGCGCAGGGTGCAGACATATATAGTTATGGCGATGAATAACCTAAATGTTTCCTGTTCTTAAAGAAACTTGATTTCTTGAGATTGAGTTGAGAGATACAGTAGTACTCTCCTTGTAGGTACAGTGGCGCAGGGTGCAGTCATCTATAGTTGTAGCGATGAATAGTCAAAACTGCTTCTGTTCTAAAAGAGTCTTGATTTCTTAGATTTGTAAACATGCAAATTACAACATGGTGAGAGATACAGCACAACTCTCTTTCCAGGTACAATGGAAAAAAGGTGCAGTCATATATAGATGTTGCGATGACTTAGCAAAAATGTCTCTGTTCTTAAATAATCTTGATTTCTTAGATTTGTAAAAAGCAAAGTACGGCGTGTAGAAAGATTTAGCAGTACTCTCTTTTTAGGTACAATGGCGAAGCGTTCAGTTATACATAGATGTGGCGATGACTAACCAAAAATGTTTCTGTTGTTAAGAATCTTGGTTTTTTTAAAATTGTAAAATTGCAAAGTACGACAAGTTGAGAGATACAGCAATACTCTCCTTGAAGGTACAATGGCGAAGCGTGCAGTCATATGTAGATGTTACCAACACTAGCAACAATTGTTTCTTGTCTTAAAGAAACTTGATTTCTTAAGGTTGTAAAAATGCAAATTACGACGAGTTGAGAGACACAGCAATACTTTCCTTGTAGGTACAGTAGCAAAGCGTGCAGTCATATAAAGGTGTGGTGATGACTAGTCACAATTGTCTCTGTTCTTAAAGAATATTGTTTTGTTAGGTTTGTGAAAATGCAAAGATCGACGTGTTGAGAGATACAGCAGTACTCTCCTTGTAGGTACAGTGACGCAGGGTGCAGTCATGAATAGTTGTGGCAATGAACAGCCAAAAATGTTTCTGTTCTAAAATAATCTTTATTTCTTTGGTTTGTAAAGATGCAAATTACAACATGGTGAGAGATACAGCAGTGTTCTCTTTCGAGGTACAATGGAAAAGGGTGTTGCCATATATAGATTTGACGATGGCTAGCTTTAATTGTTTCTGTTCTTAAATAATCTTGATTTCTTAGGTTTGTAAAAATGCAAATTACAACATGGTGATAGATACAGCAGTACTCTCTTTCGAGGTACAATGGAAAAGGGTGTTGCCATATATAGATTTGACGATGACTAGCTTTAATTGTTTCTGTTCTTAAATAATCTTGATTTCATAGGTTTGTAAAAATGCAAAGTACGACGTATTGAGAGATACAGCTGTATTCTCCTTGTAGGTACAGTGGCGAAGGGTGCAGTCATATATAGATTTGACGATGACTAGCTTTAATTGTTTCTGTTCTTAAATAATCTTGATTTCATAGGTTTGTAAAAATGCAAAGTACGACGAGTTGAGAGATACAGCAATACTCTCCTTGCAGGTACAATGGTGAAGGGTGCAGTCATATACGGATGTGGCAATGATTAGTCAAAATAGTTTCTGTTCCTAAAGAATCTTGATTTCTTATGTTTGTACAAATATAAAGTACGACGAGATGAGACATACAGCAATACTCTCCTTGCAGGTACAATGGCGAAGGGTGCAGTCATATACGGATGTGGCGATGATTAGCCAAAATAATTTCTGTTCCTAAAGAATCTTGATTTCTTATATTTGTACAAATATAAAGTACGACGAGATGAGAGATACAGCAGTACTCTCCTTGTGGGTATAATGGCGAAGCGTGCAGTCATATATAGATGTAACGAACACTAGCAACAATTGTTTCTGTTCTTAAAGAAACTTGATTTCTTAAGGTTGTAAAAATGCAAATTACGACGAGTTGAGAGATACAGCAATACTCTCCTTGTAGGTACAGTGGCGAAGCGTGCAGTCATATATAGATGTAACGAACACTAGCAACAATTGTTTCTGTTCTTAAAGAAACTTGATTTCTTAAGGTTGTAAAAATGCAAATTACGACGAGTTGAGAGATACAGCAATACTCTCCTTGTAGGTACAGTGGCGAAGGGTGCAGTCATATACGGACGTGGCGATGATTAGCCAAAATAGTTTCTGTTCCTAAAGAATCTTGATTTCTTATATTTGTACAAATATAAAGTATGACGTGTTGAGTGATACAGCAATACTCTCCTTGTAGGTACAATGGCGAAGGGTGCAGTCATATACGGATGTGGCGATGACTAGCCAAAACTGTTTCTGTTGTTAAGAATCTTGGTTTTTTTAAGATTGTAAAAATGCAAAGTACGACAAGTTGAGAGATACAGCAGTACTCTCCTTGTGGGTACAATGGCGAAGCGTGCAGTCATATATAGATGTAACGAACACTAGCAACAATTGTTTCTGTTCTTAAAGAAACTTGATTTCTTAAGGTTGTAAAAATGCAAACTACGACGAGTTGAGAGATACAGCAATACTCTCCTTGTAGGTACAGTGGCAAAGCGTGCAGTCATATAAAGATGTGGTGATGACTAACCAAAACTGTTTTTGTTGTTAAGAATCTTGGTTTTACATGTTGAGGGGTACAGTAATACTCTCCTTGTAGGTATAGTGGCGAAGCGTGCAGCCATATATAGATATGTTGAGGACTAGCCACAATTGATTCTGTTCCTTTAGAATCTTGATTTATTAGGTTTTTGAAAATGCAAAGTATGACGTGTTGAGTGATACAGCAATACTCTCCTTGTAGGTAATATGGCGAGGGTGTAGTCATATATAGATGTGGCGATGAGCAGCCTAAATTGTTTCTGTTCTTAAAGAATTTTGATTTCTTAAGTTTGTAAAAATGCAAATTACGACATTATGAGAGATACAACAGTACTCTCCTTGTAGGTACATTGGCTAAGCGTTCATTCATATATATGGTGTGGCTATTACTAGCCCAAATTGTTTCTGTTCTTAAACAATCTTGATTTCTTAGGATTGTAAAAATGCAAAGTATGACGATTTGAGAGATACAGCAGTACTCTCCTTACAGGTACAGTGTCGAAGCGTGCTGTCATATATAGATGTGACGATGACTAGCGAGAATTGTTTCTGTTCTTAAAGAATCTTGATTTCTTAGGTTTCTAAATTAGCAAAGTACGAGGTGTTGAGGGATAGAGAAATACTCTACTTATAGGTACAGTGGGTGTGTGTGCGTGTTGTTGTTGTTGTGTGTGCGTGTGTGTGTGTGTGTGTATGTGTGTGTTAGTGTCCGTGCGTGTGAGTGTGTGTGTGTGTGTGTGAGTATGTTTTGTGTGTGTGTGTGTGTGTGTATGTGTGTGTGTGTGTGTGTGTGTGTGTGTGTGTGTGTGTGTGTGTGTGTGTGCGCGCGCCATGAATTGCCCCTTACTGGCCCTCACACCCACTCCACGCACAACACGTAACCACCTACCAACTGTCTATTATGCATCTAAATGCAATGACACGCCGACCTAACTTGTTGTGTGTGTGTGTGTGTGTGTGTGTGTGTGTGTGTCTACAAAGGAATCAAGTTTGTAATGATATACAGATTCTAGGGGCTATCATCTATCGCAAACATTTAGCCATGCAAACAAAATATATATAAATATACATCCAAGTATGTATGTATAACTAAGAGAGATACTAATAGCCTTAACAATCTGAAAGTGATAAGTCTAGAAAGCATTGGCCTAAGATTGTGAAAACATATAGTTTCTAGAGCTTCTTGATCTTAACCAGAAGACATTCTCTTGCAAGACCAGCTTTCCTCAAGTCTGATGCTACTTATCCTAGAGAAACCTTCATGTTATTATGTCTTCATGATTTATCCCCTACCTATGCTTATGACTATAAGTCATTTACCAATGATGAATACAGTAAACTGCCTGAAACCTTTTGCTACTAATAAGCTAGATACAAAGAGAATGGCAATATAATTAATAAATGTTACACATTTTTTTAACACTTACAATGAAATAAAAGTTACTATATTTCTTCTTACTTAGTAATGTTTTTTGTTTTTCTCTGTTTTCTAGGGATTAGTGAATCCACGCCGAGGATGAAATGTATTTATGTAGTAACTTCGAATAAAATATAATTTAAAAATTTACTACTGGTATTTTCTTTCATTTTTTCCCAGGCACCATGCAAGCTATTCTAACTAAATACGGTGTAAATGTTTTTTTGTAAATACAAACTGTACATAAATATTGTTGGTTATTGTATCCATCTTGATTTCACTAATGAAATCATAAGTGTGATTTACAATCATTATTTAAATAACTAAGTGAAAACCTACTTGACGACGTTTCTCAAACCCGACGTATCATTGATAAAATTAAATTCAAATTTTTTTTCTTAAAATGATTACTTTAGTTTTTTATATGACTTATTATTTTTTTGTTAATAAAAAATATAACTATTTTTATATGAACTAATCTCTTTATTGCCAAAAGAGAGTTTTACTCGGAATTACATTTGTGATACTTCTATGAAGGTACCTAAAACACTTTAATATACGTGTATTGTTACAGTTGCTTATGTCAGAAGATCCGTCCGTCATAAAAAAGTGTAACATAACAACATATATTCAAGTGTTTTAGTGAAAATCTAGTAACTCAAGAGAAGATGGAGTCAAGTAATAATAATTCACAACTGTTCCATCCCAATGTTGTGGTAATTTTAGGCTTTTTATTTATTTTATATAGTATTCCCCACTTCGGTTTTACCCATAAAATTTTACGTAAAATGAAGTCTGTAATTCAGAAGGCAGAGTCGTTTAATCACTTGTTATAGTTTTGAGATATTGAACACATGTTTGATTCACCGTCCTGTCTAGGAGGAAATCAATAAAATGTTACGATACGACATAATAGAAAGGTCTAGAACACCTTATATAAACCTAATGATTACGGTCGTTAAACCGGACAAGTCCATGAGGTTATGCCTGGTTGCTAGGAAGTTAAATGTCATCACTGTACCGGACTACGAAACCGCCACGAGTGTAGATGAAATCTTGCATAAAGGGCGAAACAAGTGGTATATTTCCAAGATTTACCTTACTTAAAGTTTTTGGCAAGTGCCATTAACGCAAGATTCGAGGAAATATAACTGGCTTTCTGTTTGATAATAAAGTATATAACTTTAAAGTAGTCCTCTTTGGGTTACAGAACTCCCTAGCAGCCCAAGTCGGGACAATAGACCTAACATTGGGGCCAGAAATAAGCAACAATGTCTTGGCTTATGTAGACGATCTATTATGTCTATCAGAAACGTTCGAGGAACTTATCGAGCATTTGCGAACGATATTCACCAGATTCAGGGAAGGGAATTACAATAAATCCCAAGAAGACAATGTTCAGTCAACGGGAGGTGAAGTTTCTAGGTTATGTTTTCAATCAGTGGGGAGTGTCATCAGATCCCGACAAACTCCAAGCAATTCACGAATTCCCGCTTCCGAGAAATAAACGACAATTACAATCGTTTCTGGGATTCGTAAACTATTACTCCCGCTTTACCAGCAAGTATACACAAGAAACTTCACCCCTGTTAACACTATTACGTAAAGAGCAACCCTGGGTCTGGGATAAAGAAATGCAAATAGCTTTCGAACGAGTAAATGGCCTGTTTATAGAAGCAGATACATTGATACATCCAAGGGAGGGACAAGGAACATTTTTACATACGGATGCTAGCGAGAAAGCCATTGCTAGTCAACTTTACCAAAAGGATGACGAAGGGCAATTGCAGGCTATAGCGTTCGTATCTAGGACATTAAGAAAGCCGGAGCTAGGCTACACGGTATGTGAAAAAGAACTATTGGCCATCGTACATAGTCTAAAGTAATTTCGACAACTGATTCTAGGGGCACCGTTAACAATAATTACGGACAATAAAGCCTCGAAATTCTTACATTCCTGTAGCCTGACTAACTCAAGGATAACTAGATAGGTACTCGCCATACAAGAATACCAGCCTATAATGTTGCATTGCCCAGGTAAAGAGAATGTTCCGTGTGACACCGTAAGTCGAATGTACCACAGCGAGGGAGAAATGGGTAAAGGATAAAATGATCAAACGATTGTGAAAATTTGTCAACTCAAATTAGAATGTCCCATCTCGTTAAGAAATATGTTTCAAAACTTACGAGCAACTCAAGAACAGCAACCAGAGCTGTCCCAATAATAAATAATATTGACAGCCATAAAAACTATGCGATAATAGAAAATGTTTTGTGTAAAAAGATAAAACAGAAATATAAACTGGTACTGTCCACTGAAAATATTGAAATGTGCATATATGAAATACATAAAATCTATGCACATATTGGACGAAACAAAATCTATAAAATGTTAAATAATAGTATATACATTAAAAATGTGTACAAACAAATTATGCTATATTAGAGATATACAAAAAATATATTGAATAAATCATGTAATTTACATTCACTGTAATGCAAATAGTAGCTCATGTAAAAGAAACGTATAATAGTTAGTCATAGAGAAAGTGAATAGAATTTGTAATAAAAAGTAAAATAAGTCTATAAAATAAAACAACTTATGTCTCTAAAATAAATAAATTGTTAAAATCAAGCAATGAAACGAAAGATTAAAACCAGAAGGGAAAGTTGAATACAGGTATTCAGTTCTGCAGATTGTATGAATCGCAACCAAAAAAAGTAAATAAAATGTTTGAAAGACTTTTTGAAGTCCGAGCACCTGAATCAACAATTATTATTACAAAACAAACGTTTTGAAGGAAAGGGATCCAGGTAAAGCTAAGACAAGCAGCAAGTTCAAGCAAGTAACAATTGAAATTAAAATATAAAGTAAATTATGTTTGCAAATAAATGGAGGTAATATAAACAATGCTAGATTTGTAATCTGAGTAACCAAATAACAGAAGTCGAACGACGAAAGAGAACGTAAAATGTAAAGAATTGACTTTAAATCAATAACGTTCATGAAAGTTACGTGTTATATTAAGCTCGAAAGGTTTTTTAAAATGATTTTATTTTTACAAACCTTTGTTAATTAAGAAACATTTAATTTTGAAATGGTTACAATAATTTAGCTTAATAAAAACATAAATTCAAATACAACTGATGTACAATCAGCTGGAGCGGAAAACGTCTGTGCGATACAGAGGCGACTTACACACTGCCGGGGCTCTGTTCTCACCACCTATATAATACAAAAGCTGCGTAAGCAGGAATTTTCCTAGCACGCATTTAATTATGAAATGTTCACATAAATTGTTCATATAACTCCTCCATCCCTAAAGAAAACTTCGGGGGTTGGCGAAGTTTCGGCATCGGTTAAAGTCCTCTTCATCTTCTTGATGAGGGCGAAGTACATGAGCTGCTGAATAGGCCTCCGTAATGGGCAATTTTCGGCATCGGTTGAAGTCCTCTTCACTGGAGAAGGTCACCAGGCGAAGGTTGATTTCCAAGATCCAGTTAAATGGGTTGTCTGTGATTTCCAACGCAGTATCCTCGTAGTTTGTAGGCGTTATTGTTTTTTTTGATGATGGGCATTTTACAGTCTAATTTTCTGTTCATTATAATTCAACTGAGCAAAAGTATTTGGAATTGATTAATACAATTTATAACGAGTCTTTTCTATCATAGGATAGATACAAAATGTTTATATGTTGTAACATATACAATAGTTATCAGAATCTAAATTTTTAGTTCTACAAAATTTACATTGATTACAATAAAAGTTTTATATAATTTTTCATAATTTTTACCATCATTTACATTCAAATTGCCTGTTATAGATTTGATAAAGGATTCTAGTCCGTTTATAGGAATTCTTTTTGTTTTTGTTATCTCCTTAAGAGTATAGTTTCTAATTTTCTTCAATTACAATTTTTGTGATTAACATATTTCAAATAATTAACAATATTTATTACCATAGTTAGTTACATATCATTTAATTAATTACAAAAGTTTGCAACACATACAATTAATAAAAACAATATTGTTTAAAAGTTTAATAAAGTTTCTTGCATAAAATTAGTGGACAAAGGTATGATAGGGATTTTAATTTGATTGTGTTGAATATGAACAAGAAGGATTTTGGTCATTAATTACATTTTTTATCTTCTTAGGCCTTTTAATTTTCGACAAATGTATTTTGTCTTTTGTGTTATGATGTCTAGGCTTTATTTTTCCAGTTTTTCTTTCTTTATCTATTGAAGCTATTTCTTCCTTGCTATATCTGTTTTTCGTTTTGCTTTGCTTTTGAATTGTTTTTATATAGACTTCCGGTGGTATTTCTGGAAGTGGTTCCTTGTTTATGTTTCTTTTTTCTAAAACTTTTTCTTTAATTCTTTGATTGCTATCCCTAACGTTTTCATAAAGTATTTTGTTTTTTCTTTATGGTTTAAAGCGTAGTCATTTACAATTATTTTTTCTAAATCTATATCTAATAAAGCGTTTGAATTTATGTGTCCAAATAAGACTTCACACGGCGTTAATTTTGTGACTGAGTGTATGCTATTGTTATAAGCTATTATAGCATATTTACCTTTCTTAATTATACTGTCTTTTTTAAATTCGATATGATTATTTAACAGCCTTATGTGTTCTATTAAGGTGGAATGAAATCTTTCACATAATCCGTTTGATTGGGGGTTTTGTGTGCTGATAAAGTGAATTTTGATTTTATGCAGGTCTAATATCTCCTTTACAATTCTGTTATTAAACTCCGTTCCATTGTCTGAGATAATAACTGTTGGTAAGCAGAAATGCGTGAAGTAATCTAATATCTTGTCTGCAATCACTGTAGCTTGAGAGCTTCCCAAGCGATAAGCTTTAGCATATCGTGAGAACGCATCGACTATGCTGATAAATGAATTCTTCTCCAAGGAGATTGTGTCAACGTGAATTATTTGAAATGTTCTTGCAGCTGTTGGTGTCAAGTTCATTTCTAGCTGTAAGGGAATTCTGTCGTATTTAGTTCTTTGACATATGTCACACTGATTTATGAAATTTTGAATTAGTGATTTTAAATTAGGCCAATAATATCTTCGCTTAATTTGTTCGTATGTTTCCTGTATCCCGCGGCGATTGATTTTGCTAACATGATAATTACTTATCGTTTCCAAAGTATCCTCTTCCGAAGTTAGGTCTAAGAGTTTGTTATTACACTTAACCAAATTTAGTTTAGTTTGTTTGAAGTTTTTGGCTATGCATGATGCAAATTTCTCATAAAAATCGTCTTCAAAATATAGATTATATTTTATTTTGGGTACCAAATATGATTTTACAAAATTAACTATGTCTTCTTTAAAATTATTTTCTGATATTTCGACTATTAAACGAATTTTTGAAGTTCCAAATAGCTTTATAATTTTTACTTTCTTGGGCTCATATTTTACTAATGATAAAAATATATTGTTTTTTCCAAAGTTTACAGGCTCGTCGGAAATTGGTATTTCAATTTGGGTGTTCCCTTTAAAATTTGAGTGGATAGTTTGACTGTCGCTTTTTTCATTGTCCTCTAAGTTGGTGTTATCTGTTGCGTCGAGTTGTACGACCATAGATTCGTTATCATTATCGTTCAGTTCCGGGAAGTAACGTTGAAGTAAGTCGGCTGCAGATAACTCAAGGTCTGGTTCTACAGTGTGTTGGGTGTTCGTTGACCTTTTATCAGTAACGTTTAATTGTATCCTGGAGAATGCGTCTGCATTTTGGTTTAGTTTGCCTTTTTTGTATCTTATGTCATAATCATATTCTTCTAATTTTAATCTCCATCTTAAAAGTTTGGAATTTGGTTCTTTAACTGAAAATAACCATTGTAAAGGTTTATGGTCTGTATAAATTTTAAATTTTCTCCCAAATAAATAAGGCCTGAAATGTTTGGTCGCTCATACGATTGCTAATAATTCTTTTTCAATCGCAGAGTAATTAGTTTCGCTGTCGTTTAAAGTTCTGCTGGCATACGCTATAGGAAGGTCTTTTCCATTTTTGTCCTGGCTTAAAATTGCTCCTAGTGCATAATTACTAGCGTCTGTCGTTAGAGTAAATTCTTTTTCAAAATCTGGGTATTGTAGAAGTGGCTCATTAGTCAATATATTATTACATGTTTCAAAGCATTCTATAAAGTCTGGATTTTCTATATTTATTTTTGCATTTTTCTTTAAGCAGTTAGTAAACGGTTTTGTTATTTTGGCGAAGTTTTTAATAAATTTTCGATAATAGCCTAATAGTCCTAAAAATCCTTTAATTTGTTTGGTGGTTTTAGGTATTGGATAGTCCTTGATTGCTAAAATCTTTGCTGGGTTGGGTTTTACGCCATCCGGTGTCACAACATGTCCCAAATATGCCACTTCTTTTCTTAAAAATTCTGTTTTATCCAGCTGTACTTTAAAGTTGGCTTTGCGTAATCTGTCGAAAACTTCTTTAAGTCTTTGTATATGTTCTTGGAGGCTAGTAGAATAAATTATAATGTCGTCTAAATAAACTAAACATGTTTCGTTTTGGATGCCTCTCAGAATATTATTCATAATTCTTTGAAATGTAGGGGGGCTATTCTTTAGTCTAAAGGGCATTCTTAAAAATTCGTAGTGTCCCGTTTCTGTTGAAAACGCTGTTTTTTCTATGCTATTTTTATCTATTTCTACTTGGTGAAATCCTGAGGCTAAATCTAAAGTCGTAAAATATTGAGACCGTCCTAATTTGTCTAATATGTCTGTAATGTTCGGCAAGGGAAATTTATCGTCAATTGTTTTTTTGTTTAATCCTCTAAAATCTATTACTAATCGAAATTTTCTTTTGCCAGAAGCGTCTTGTTTTTTGGGTACAATCCAGACAGGAGAGTTCCATGGAGAATTCGAGGGTCTAATAATTCCTTGTTTAACCCTTAACTAACACCATGTTAAAACATTACTTAACAAACACCATACGTCTGACAGACACCATTATGTATTTTGGAATTAGTAATCATTAAACACTTTTAAAAACATATTTTAATGACATACTCTTAATATATTAGTGCGTTTTACAAAGTGATACTTAAAATCGATTTAAAATAATTTAATATTACTAACAAAAAAATTTTCTCTACCGGATATTTTTTTTTCTTTAAAATATTTATTTTTTAATCTAAACATCGTAATTTGTGATAATGTAAAGCTATTTCAATGTCGTAGAGACCAGCATTTTATTAACGCACATCGTTGGACCAGGAGAATAAAGGAGTCGGGAGTTCTTAGAAAATTTATTAAATATTTTGGAAACTGCAGCTGTAGGGTCCTCATCTTTCCTTCCCTCACGATCAACAGGGCTGTCAAATCGTAATGCCAACAATAAAAATAAAAATCTATTTCTGGAAATTGTACAACGAAATGTGTCTCGACCTGTTCCATCAGTACAATAAAAACTGCCAATTGACTCGTTGCTAGATTTGAAAATAGCCGTATATATCAAAAGTCCGATGAAACCTTTCAACTCTATCATATACAAATCAGATGAGTAAGATTGAGGTTTTGTAAAATTACTCCTGATCGAAGTAATCTTTTTGTTTGTCCACATAATAATTTCATTCAAAATGTCATTAGAAAACAAAAGTCCCCACACGTCCTCAACAGTATGGTTAGTTCCCAATTTTTTTGCAGGAGCTTTTAGACCTGGTAACTGCACAATTATATTATGCCTTCTTGTTCTAACATTTAGAGGCTGGTGGACTTTATTCCATTTAAATTGTTCTCTGTTACGTATTTTTTCCATAGAAAAATCCATCTTCTAGAAGCAGGGGTTCAATACTAGAAGAATCTATCACACCTGGATGCTCGTTAGACGACTCTTGGTACACATCATCATTTTCTTCGCTCTCCTGTTCTGATTCGGAATCGTGTTCGCTATCATATTGATAATCTGGATCTCTATCGCTGTCGTATGGATCAGGTTCTGAAGGTCCTCCCAAAACATCATACACCAAATTCTCAAGATCGTTATTGAACCCATCACTATTCACAGTTACTAAGTTCATAACTGGTCTTCCATGTAATGGACCAGATTTATCAGGGTTTTGATAATCCATATTTATTAAAAAAGAAACGTAAAAAAGCACTCACACTAAAAACTCTATATACAAAGTTTGGAATGAACGAATAATGTTACTTAACAGACACGATACGTCTGAGAGACGGGAGAATGGGACGCACTACACTCAAATGGCTTTGGAAAAGGCAAACGCAGACAAAAACAAACAGGACCTTCACTACACAAACTATACCACTCACCTGAAAGGTAGACGGGTTGGGGACGCACAAAAAATTCGTAGGCGGAAGATACACGGGTTTTTAAATTCGCGACCGTCTCTGAGACGTATGGTGTCAGTTAAGGGTTAAGCATGTCCTCAGTTTTTTTAAAATTAATTTCGTTCTTGTAAATCTCTGGATATCTATAATTTCTAGAGTATACGGGAATTTCATCAGTAGTCCTAATAACATGTTTTATTTGGTTGGTAAAAAGTAAATCGTTTCCTTCAATATGGAATAAATCTGCATAATCTTCTATTAAACTTGTTATAGCGGATTTTTCTTCGAAGTTCATATGTTCCATTCTAAATTTTGATAAATCTAAATTTTTCTTCTCGATTTTCTTTTTATAATCTATTAAATTGAAATTAGCATTGTATTGTATTAGGTTCAAGGATATTGTATTCTTCTAAAGATTTTAATTCTAATGGTTCATTTACTGTTAATTCTACATTTACTTCTGTGTTGTTTATTATAGGGCAATAGGCTTCTCCCTTGTGTACTGAGACTATACACTGCGGAACTTCTAATCCATTTAAGTGTTTGTATGGTAAGAGTCCTTCTCCATCTTGAATATTTTGTATTCTAAATTTAATCGTTTGGCTATTGCGGGCTTGTATAACATTACTTGTTCCCTTTTTAGTGTTTTGTTCCTGGCATTCGCCTTTATTATTATTATTATTTTTTTTTTTTTCTTCTGTGTTAAAATATTCAATCGAGATTTGATTATTGCGAAATATTAATTTATCATTCACAAAATTTAAATTAATTTTTAATTCTTTTATGTTATCTAATCCAAGGAGTAAGTCGAAATCTTTATGGAAATCCAATAAATAGAATTTGGTTGTTTATTTTCCCAAAAGTGGTAGTGTACAACTGTATTTTTCTTTTGATACTCCATGAGTTGTACTCACTTCAAATGGTTCTTGTTTTAGGGTGTTTTTGAAAAATTGGAAAGCTATTGATTTTTTAATAAATGATCTCGTGCTTCCAGTGTCAATCAGCATCTTTAGGTTGGTCTTGGGATCGTGGATGTACGGTAGTTCGTTTGTGTCGTCTTCGATATGCATTATGGAAAATGTCTTTTTATTGTGGTTAGTCCTAAAAAATGATTTTGGGTATGATTGTCTTCTTGAGTGAATCCACATGCGTTTTCCTCTTGCGTTGAATCATCAAAGTCTATGTAGCTGTCAGGGTCCTCTTGCGGTTCATAATCCGTTTGTTCGGTCAGATAAGAGTTAGTCATCTGTTCAGTCAATCGATTCATAGTTTGATCGTAATTTTCTTCTTCTATTGGTTTCCCTGTCATCTGATAAAATCTATTTTGTCTAATTGTGTTCCCTGTTTGACGTGTGGAAATGCTCATTGGTTCTGGTTCAAATTTTTGATGAACTTTTAGTGGTGTGTAACTGTTAGATTGTCTCGGTTGTTGATTTTGCTCTACGTATGAGTTAGGTTTAGTAAATTGATTAGGATTATTTTGGTAGTTGGGCCTATAATTTTGGAAGGTTTGTTTTTTAGGAATGGGTTTGCGAATAGGCGGGTATTGTGGGGCCCTAGGTGGAACGTTCTGTTTAATATTTTGAAATAATTTGTTATTTTTAAATTGAAAGTCATTAGTAAGCATGTTAAGTGCTTCGCTAAGAGAATCTGGATTTTTGGTGCGCATTAGCGATCCTACGGGTTCATGTAAACCTCTAAGGAGAACTCTTAACCCTAATTTCTGTACATATTCTATCAAAACATCTTTGGCCAATTGTCTTTGAGGCTCTTTATTAATAAAAAATGAGATCTGTAAATTTAATAGTTTTTGAATTCTCTCATAAAATTTAAAAGGTGATTCGTTATTTTCTTGTTTTAACTCAGTCATTTCTAAACTTAAAGTAAAGCAATCTCTTTTGTCTGAATAGCTGGTTAATAATACTTTTTTAATCTAATACCAATAATATGAATTTGAGTTTACTACCATTTCTAATGCTTGGCCTTTTAAGTTAGCTAGTATAGAAGAAAATAGATATTTATTTTGAAAATCCTCTGGATTTTCGTTTACATAAAACTTATTTACTACCTTATCGCATATTGAAACAAATCTGTGGAGCATAGTGGGCTCTCCACTATACTCAGGAATCATATCAAGATATTCCTTCTTTAATGTTGGCGTTGCCATTTTAAAATATTATTTTCTTTAAAATAATAAAATTAAAATCAATGATATAAAATTAAAAAGTATTTACTCTACTTTTTCTTAACTCTATTTCTTACGATCTACTTACAAGTGGATCCAAAATACTTTGCTCATTTGAACAATTTTCACTTTTCACTTTTCACTTACACGATATTCACTCGTGCTCTTAATAGATATGCGCTCTATTAAGTTGTTGCAGATATTCACTCTACTAAAGTGTTCTTGATGTCGTTAAAGATATGCGCTCTGTAATGAATCGAGTTTTTGCAGTATCTCGGTTAACGATTGAAATCGATAAAAAGTATGTTCATTAATTCTCCCGAGATGTCCTACCGACTGCGCCAGTTACGTGTTATATTAAGCTCGAAAGGTTTTTAAAAATGATTTTATTTTTACAAACCTTTGTTAATTAAGAAACATTTAATTTTGAAATGGTTACAATAATTTAGCTTAATAAAAACATAAATTCAAATACAACTGATGTACATACAGTTGGAGCGGAAAACGTCTGTGCGATACAGAGGCGACTTACACACTGCCGGGGCTCTGTTCTCACCACCTATATAATGCAAAAGCTGCGTAAGCAGGAATTTTCCTAGCACGCATTTAATTATGAAATGTTCACATAAATTGTTCATATAACTTGAATGAAATAAGCTTCTGACAAGATTGGCTAAGCTGGGCCCGGAAGTCCTGCTCAAACATTGACCGGGGCTCTGAGGAAACATATGACGGCTGATTAAACATTCGGGGAACTAAATCGATTGATAAAAATGGACGTAAAGAATAAGTTGAACTCGACATGGATTACAATAGTTAATAAATAAATAAAAAACTTGTTCTGTATTATGTAAATCAATCCAACAATGGTCTAAGAAAACATGTTAGAATATAAATTTTGTAAAAAATTAGTACATAAGGAAATTGTTGAAAATGTATAGTCAAGTAAAAAACTTAGAAACCACCTTAAAGTAATTTAAAATAAAGCAAAGATGTCCTAGTTGTAAAAGTCATTGTTTGTATATGTTTAAAAAGAAAAAGATAGTAACTTTAAAATAAAGGATTGTCACCGAAAAGACAGTGGAAAACAATATGTGAAATGTGAAAGTTGAAAGTGAAATGTATAAAAAATATCTGTGTGACTTTTGAGATTACAGGAATCAGATGAACAACGGACCTAAACCACTGCAAAGGCAGTGCAGTGAAATTTGTAGTAGCAAAATTCAAAAGAAACTATTAAAATGTAAAGAAAATTTAATGATTTAGTATAATTGTAAGTTAAAAAGAAAAGAAGGGAAATAATTAAATTTTCTTCTTTAAAGCGGGGAAAGTTGAGACGGCCAAAACCTTCTCAAGGGAAAAGATTGAGGCTAGCCTAAAATATTTTCAGACATTGTTAAGAAAAAACAGTAAAAATTAAAACAAATGCTACGCAGAAGGCCGGCAAGGAGCGGCACAACCTGATTATGAGAACAATGCCGGCCGACTTTGTTCACATAACAGAATGCTAGCATATATGGAATATTTTCCTTTCTGATAGATTAATGAAAAAAGTAATAAATTGTTAATAAGATTAATTAACAAACTTAGCAAATGTAACCATAAAATTTTAGAAAATGAACCATCGAAGCTAAATATAAAATAAGATAAAAGATAATTATGTTGAAAGCAAAAATAATGAAAAGGATATAATTGAAATTATGTGCTAGGAAAGCAAAAGAAGGAATAGTTGTGTAATTGCCCCAAAAACGATAAATTGTCGACGGAAGGAGAAATATGTCTAAAGTAGCGAAACTCAAGAATGGAAAGGGTTAGAAATGTCAATCAAGTTTGTAGCAGCATCTCAAATCTTGATATTGGACCATTGTTTAAGGAATTATCTAAATTCGCACCTCAAGGAACACTTACGAGGCCTAGCTAAAATCGAACCAAAACAAAAAGAGAAATAGACAACCAACCTTGCAGTTGTGAACTGGCTTGTCTAAAGTAAATAAAAAAACAGATTGTAGAAGGGGTGGGGAATCGCCTTTGGAGAAAGCGAGTAGGGAGACGAATACAAGATTTAGTGGAGAACGGACGTATTTTTAGCAAGGACATCCAGTGGCGTTTCCAGGATTACGTTCCGTGCCTTAAGACAACAACTAGCCCTAGATGGACGTGAAGATGGTCTGCTTTGCGAGCTTCTGCGAGAACGAACTTTTTATTATTTTTGTAAAATGTAAATTAATGTAGAAAAGTATTAAATACGGCCCTTAAACCGATTTAGTGCGATTGCTGCCCTACCCAAGGACTCCCGGACAACATCCGAGGGGGAACTAAGGATTCCAGGACAACCTCCGAGGGACAAGAGGAATAATCACAGTGAAAGTTTTGGGGCAAGTCTAAATTTTAATAGTATAAACCAATTTTTAAAAATTTATAAATTTTCTAAAGAATAATTACCAGATTTTCAATTAACAATAAAATCATCAATTAATAAAAAAAAGCTTTAAAAAGCTTCATAAAAGGTGGCCATAAAATAAAATATTCTTCCAGTAATTAATATCAAATATCGAAAGCAAATATTAAAGTTACATTTATTTAACGAATAAATTAGTCTATCCATTTGATATTTAAAATAAGAAATAAAGTAATGTATTTAAATGATGTCATAAATAATAAGAGAATCTTGAAACAAAAGAATATGAAGTGATTTACTTTATAACCAGAGTTTAAAATGTTCTATGTCCATATATCCGATATGAAGAACCCAGGATAAGATAATTGATTAGAAATAAATCAAGGGAATTACTTACTAAAGTCCAGCAGAATTATGTGTGGGAGCACAAAAATAATTTAAACACAGTATTACTAAGAAGTAATTTCGCCTGTTGCTTTCATGAAAGGGTTATATGGACATGCAATAAAACAAAATAAAATAAATTATTTTCTTGTTTAATTGAATATGTGAGTAAATTTAAGGGTGGAATTTGAACTTTAAGATGCGACCTGATCAAGGATAGACTATAAACGTTAAAGAAGAAGTACAATAATATAAGTAAAATGTTGACAAATGTTAAGAAAATGTAGAAATAAATTAAAAAATCAGTTAAAATGTATTTAATGTAAAAATAATTGCTTATTAGAAAAGAAATTTAAAATGAGTTAAATCTACGCAAAAAGTAAACGTCATGTAATAGAATCGATTTTAAATAATATTTCAAATTTAGAGAATTAAACAGTTTATAACAAACAGTGATTGAATTTATTAAAATCATCCTGTGGTGAAATTATTTAAGTAAAATTCATAGAATCTTTCCAATCAATAAAAAGAGTAGAGATTAAATAATTCACATAGAATTAAGAAATAAGTTCGTTACAAATAAGTTTAACCAAGGTATAAAAAAAAAATTAACTTTTAAGTAAGGTAAAAACCTTGTGGTTTGTTTTTCAAAACGAAGTCCAGGAATTTATTCACTGGCAGATCGAGCTCGATACTCCACAGGTACCAGGAACTGCTAAGTCGGGTGAGATCATATATTGACTGGAGGGTGACGCCTTCTTCCGAGGAACGCGCGTTTCGCGGGAAAAGGAAATTTCTCCAAGCAAATGGTGTGAAGTTCAAGGAAGGCCACGGCAACACACACACACACACACGAATATATATATATATATATATATATATATATATATATATATATATATATATATTTCTAGAAAAAAAGATATAAAAGCCGAGAGTTAATGTATCGATATTTACATTTTCTAGTACATACACTATTTTTCTCATGCATACATTGCACTCTTGGAATATTATATTATACAATTGTGTATTATTATATATACAATGTTATATGTTATATGCAGTTTATATGATATATTGATAACTGTACTTGCAACATATTTAGGTGATACTTTTCAATCTGTATCATGATATTGTGAAATTAGATATATTTTTAGATTTTAATTATATAAAAATTAAACATTGTATAAAAATAGCAAAACTATAAAAACGTGTCAGAGTTTTCACCTTTATCATTTATATTTCACTACACAGTTATCATCATCAGAAGGACCGGCTATACGAGTTGCCAGCTAAATCCAGTGTAGCTGAACTAATCTTGAAGTAAAAGAAGATACCTGTAACGTTAAAATGTGTAGAAAGATATGATGCAACTGCCTACGTAATAGTTACGAGAGGATTGCCAATATTAAATGTGAATGTGTTTTTCAGGATTAATGAAGATAAAGCCTCTCCCTGGTTTGATTGGTTTATCTAGTAGCAAACCATATTGTTAGATAGGCAAAACATTTTATTCAATCTGGCCCGTTTGACCACAAATGTGACCAATATTATTTATAATATTCGGATGGTAACACAAAATTTAGGATTTTCACTATTAGGCAGACCTAATCTTTTAACAGCAATAAATATTAGTTATATGAATGCAATTTTATAGTGAAAGCTTGTAGCTAATTTATTTATCACTTAGCTGCAAAACCTATGTAGAGTTGTTGGTTTCTATTTGTAACTTCCGTAATGTTCCTGTTTAAATTGGCCTGGATGTAGCATCGTGAGGTGTAATTTATTAGATAATTTAAAGAAAAAATCAAATAATACTTTAAGAACACATTTTAAATAAATAATATATTTTAACTATGATATACTGCCTGGCTAACAATGTTCTGCTTCGGTTTTCAAAGGTACTTCTATGGATCATATGCCCATAGTGATACCTTCTCAACAGAATTTAATTGGTTTTTGAGACTAATATTCTCACTCGGACTAATCTTGGGAAGTGGGGCAACAATTATAGTTACACTTCAAATATCAACCTTCCGCCCATACCTCTGGCTCATTACATGACTTACAGAAATCTGATATCTTTATCATTTTTGGCATATATTATTTGTCAGCAAATACAAAATTTAAAAAAAAATTAATAATTGTTCCGAGTTGTTTTTGAATGTTGGTAAATAATAATATTGTTAGTTTATTGGATAAAATAACGTTACACAAGAATGTCTATAAGAAATGGTTTTCGTTAAAAGTAGAAACCGTTGTTCAACAAACTCGTGAAACTGGTTTCAAATGTGTCATGTAGATAAATATATCTTCCTACAGCAGTCTGTAACTTTGAACAATAGAACATATGTTTATTTTGTGCCAATCATATGTTCATTAAAATGATAAATTCAGTATTTTACCAAACTATGTTAGCAAGATATGTGAACTTTTTTTATGAAAACAAAACCAGCTATTAAATGCAATAAAGTTTAACACAAACAATATTAAGAAAAAAAAGAACAGATAAGTTTCATAAGCTTCTGTCTACCTGTATCTCATACAAAACTAGTGGAATAACGGATGCAAATATTATTGTAAATATTAAGTTATAATAATAATATTGTCAGATGGTATATATAGAACAAAGCATTTTCTATTTTCATTTGGCCATATTAATGGATAATACTGGTCGTGCTTACGTTTGGAAATGGCCAGTAATGACATCCTTTGTTTAACTTTATAGTTAAAATTTGTAGTAAAATGATTATACAATTCAAATTGGATGCATTTTTAGTATAACTATATACTTTTAGGTGTCCTTAAGGCTCATTAGATTTAGTCACATTTATGAGCTTATATCACATAGTAAAACAGTTTTACAGGTCTTTCTTTATTTTCCCATTATAGTAATATAAAGCACTGCACCCTGCGGAAACTAGTCCCCATAAGAGTATCTACAGCTTTTCACCAACATTGTGCTTTGGGCTTCACAGACGTGGAACTATTATATTTTAAGAAAGCTTATCCCAGTTGATTGAAAATTTGTACTTTATGTTTTCCCATAATATAAGTAATGACGCCTGCGTAAAGTGGTTAGCAAATTATGCTGCGTGCAGCATTGCCGATATGTTGACGGCGCTTTAGATGTAGGCTTGATGTTAGCGATCTGCAGATTGTATTAGATGGGGCTACCTAAAGAGTTCGTGCAAGGAACAAGTCTGAGGTTAAAACCATAACTAAGTGTACCTCTGCATCAAGTATCCCCGTGGCTTGTATAATGATGTCATAACTATGTGCTCAGTTAATTATGTTTTGTTAAAGATGCATTTACATAACGCCTGGAGCTTATTTACACCAATATTGAAATATATTATATGGCGAATAAATTCCAATTTACTAATCCGAATTGCCTTTTGTATAGATATTTCCTGCTGTAAAAGCATTTCCCAACATTTACGGTAGATTTTCTGAATTTGTATTAAATTACTCCATAACTATAGCAACTTATTGCATTATATAACTGAATATTATAACCTAATTTCGTAATGTTCAGGTCAATTTCGATCGGATTATTTAGGTTCGTTTTAAAATATTTACCTAACGTAAACACCAATTGGAAACAGATATTATACATTAATTTCTAGTGAAGTCCTGTATCTCTCTCTCTCGCTCTCCTTTTCTCCCTCTCTCTCTCTCTCTCTCTCTCTCTCTCTCTCTATATATATATATATATATATATATATATATATATATATATATATATATATATATATATATATATATATATATATATATATATAATACGTTTTCTTGTTTAATAATTTAAAACAACATAGGTTATTTAAATACAAGAATATTTATTAATGAATATCCAAAGCTTTTCGTTGGTAAACAGTAAACAGTAAAGCTTTGGATATAAATTATTAAATATTCTTGTAATTGAATAACCTATGTTTGTTTAAAATATATATATATATATATATATTTATGTATTTATTTATTTAGATATATCCCAGAAATAAGAGCTTGAGTCTAGACGACTATATGCTGGGATAGCTTACCTCTTTAGTCGTTTCAACGCTAAAAATGGCGAAACGGGTCAAGGCAGGTAAAGAAGACCACAAATTATATTCGTTAGTCAGACAGTCAGAAGCCTACCTAGTTCTATTACACCGATCAGCTGACTTCTGTACAGCCATAAATTATGACCCAGCAAGTATAAAATGTTTGATACATTTCATAAATGAAGTGATAATTAAACTGATTAAGGATACGGCGGAAAACAAGATCCCCCAAAACCCTATAAAAGTTGAAAAAAATTTACAAGAACATTGAATAAACAACGGTTTCCCATGGAGTCACTTCTCATCAAGTAATCGCGTGACTCAGGCCATAAGTCTAATGAAGCTGTAAGCCATAAGTCTAATGACGCTGTTAGCCATAAGTCTAATGACGCTGTTAGCCATAAGTCTAATGACGCTGTTAGCCATAAGTCTAATGACGCTGTAACTTGCTGGGATTTAGGTTTTCCTGGTCTATGCTAGATAAAACTATCATTTATACAAATGACCACGAGTAAGAGAAAGATGCTAAGAGATTAAGACCTTATTTCTAAATGTCTGCTGAATTCTTGTATAATTAAGTTAAAATTCTTATAAAAAAACTAGCTGACATGGTAACATTAGCTAAACTTAGTTTAGTATTTTATAAACATGATAATAATTGTACAGAAATGGTTTTGAAATGTGTTGGAAAATCATTGAAATTTCCTAATATCTCCATACAAACTACATTGCAATGAAAAACAGCTGATTATAGTTTGTAAAAAAATCATATTTTACAAGTGTTACAACATCCTATGTGTATCCATTTCAATGGAAAACAGATGATTATGATTTAATAATCAAATTAGTTTTATTTTATATTAGTTTTATTCCTAAAAGACAACAATTTACGTTTCACAAAGTGGGGATCCAAAATTTACAACTGTGTTTTATGATGAAGAAGTGATAACATAAAGGTGTTTAGGAGAATAATTATCATATTGACATACATACACTACCCCAACTATCGAATATATTGGTCATATTTACCTTCTCTCAGGATGGACTTCATTGCTGATATTAATTTCATTGCTTAAAAAGTTTCAAAAAATCAAAAGATTCTTTCATTTTTTCGACAATGATTCTATTCCCAAGGATTACAAAGACACCCTTCCAAGAACCTTTTAGAAAGTAGTGACCCTTCTGGAATATATAGTAGTTGATGAGGCAATTATTCCATTCAAATGGCGTTCACAAGGAAAACAGTACCTAAAGAAGAAGTGGGGATTCAATATTTGGATGTTGGCTGCATCCTAAGACTATGTATCAAAATTTTAACTGTATTAGGGGTTAAGAAATGAGGATGCAACAGATCTTGGTGTAATAAATGATACTGTCCTAAGAATGTTCTTCGGTATTGGTAGATTGAACCATAAAGTATTTCTGGACAATCTGTTTATTAGCTGTAAGCTTCTAAATAGACTGGTGGAAAATGAGAATCATGTTGTAGGAGTGGTCAGATCTAACAGGGTTTATGTACCTAATCCTGTTCTTAGACAAACCAAAGAATTTGAAAAGGATGAAAGAGGAAAGCTAATTTTGCTACCTCTGAAAACAATTTTACTGTGGTACAGTGGAAAGTCACAGGAGTTGCTTGAGTAATTTCAACATTTGCTGGAGTCGAGCCTAAAGATAAAGTAAAGAGGAGAGACAAAGTGGAAAAAATACATCATGGTGGATAGGCCTCATTGTGTGGCCATATACAATCGATTCATGGGAGGAATGACCTTAGTGACAGGATGGTTGCTCACTACCCTCTTGCTATGAAAAGTAAACGATTTTATCTTCGGAGTTTTTAATTTTCTCAACCTTGCTATGGTAAATGCGTGGGTTGTTCAAAACCAAAAAAATTCATCTAACATGTCATTCTTGAATTGTAAGGCAGGCATAGTTAACTCATTGATCCCGACCTCTCTGAAAAATAATATGGTTGGTCGACCACCCAATGTTACACCACCAATAAAAAAAAAGATGTCGAAACGGTGTAACAGGCGATGTGCTATTCGATGGCGAAGGGCACTTTTCGTCGTAAGGCGTTCCAGGGAGAAGCCAAGAGAAAAACTGAAAAATCCGCACAAGGTACAAGTCCCGCAAGTGTAAAACTCCTATGTGTCCTGAGTGTATGACAAACTTCTATGACAGAAGCCTTTGACAGCCTACACTGAACCTATGTAGCTATAAATAAATTGTTTCAAAACTATATTTTCCGAAATTATGTTTCCAACACGTTTATTTATTTGACTAACTACAGTTGTTTATGTTGATTTTTTATATTATTACAGTAACATTTTCTGAAACTGTTGTTGTGTATTGGGTTTTGAGCGTTAATGTTTGTGTTACTTTTTACTTTATATAACTACAGCATAAAAGAACATTCAAAGATTTTAGTTTCTATACAATGGTCCGTATTTTTTGGTTTATCTTCTTAAAATCAGTTATTTTGATGTAAAATAAAGCTACGTTTATTTATTCGTACGTAATTTATTTTGGTTACTACTTTACAAAAGAGTTGTAAAGTAGATTGGTTAAGTGTTTTTAATTAATAAGAGTAATATTTGAATTAATCAAAACAGGAAAGTCTTATGTAATGCGAAAGTTAATGTACCCATCTATGGCCATGAAGCAGAAGAGGGTAACGTTCTGCGTTTGTGACTCATTTGTGTACATTAACAAATTTATGATTTGTTATTTACAAAATAATGTTAATAGAGTTGACTAAAAATTATGGTTGTTTTAGACATAAAGCATTCAAAAAAAAGAAATATATTATCAGTTTTTTAAACATTCACTTAAAACTGTCCCTGAAGAGGTTTTTTCATAAAAAACAAATTTGTTCACATTTGTATGCATTTCATTGTGTTCCGATCGAAGATGACCTGAACATTACGGAATTAGGTTAAATTATTCAGTTGTAAAATGCAATACGTTGCTATAGTTATGGAGTAATTTAATACACATTCAGACAATATATCGTAAAAGTTGGAAAATGCTTTGACAGCAGGAAATATCTAGGAAACAGGCCAATCTTATTAGTAAATTAGAATTTATTGGAAACATAATGTATTTAATACCCTGTAGGTAGCATTTAGTCTTCTTAAGCAATGCCAGAAGCCTATTCTTTATTTTGATGGATTCAGCTTCTAACCGAGGATAGTGAGCAATTTTTGGTTCTATTATTTGATAAAAGCCTTCCATGGAAGTTCATTTATTGTAATGTTTTTATTAATTGGTATAATATTATTCATTTTATTACTATTTAATGTTTTATATTTAGTGCTAAAGATTTCTATAGTAATTATTTTTGCTTGTTTGGAACAGTATAATATTACTTTGTTATCTATTTTAGTGTTTTTAATTTGCTGAAATTTTAGTTTTCAGCCCGTACTTTAGTTTGCCGATTTTAACTAACATTGGTTCTTCACACGGAATAAAATCATACGTATTTACTGTTCCCGGTCTACTGTTTCCGGTCAGTAGAAGATATTTGTTAATTTGTTGATGCTCGAAGTATAGCATCAGCGGAGAGATCCCTTCTAATTGTCATTAAAGATTGCAAATATGGTCTACGGACGTCAGTTTTCAGCTTCGAAGACGCAGTGTATAGCATCTATTTGTTGTAGGCAAAACGAGGACCTTATCCTTTGTCTTGTTGATATGCGGCTCCTGTCCACGGATATTATTTTTAATATACTAGCTTTTAACAAGACTAAAACGGTTTAACAAAAACCTTTTTGTATCAATAGGCTCTATAAACTATTCACCAATAAAGTAATTTCATTTCACAATTATAACAAAAAAGAAACCATACAAATGTTTAATTTTGTTTTGTTATTAAAAGCTAATTTAAAAAATAGTTATAGATTTTAAAAAATTATTAAAATTTACACATTATCTAAATCATTTTACCTAGCGGTATCAATTTTTTCAGGACCTATTGAGTCCTGAAAGCACAGTTATAATTTAACTGAAACAACTAAATAACGTCTAAATAAGGCCTGAGTATAACAATATACCCAGATAACAAAACTGATAGACTCGCAAATTTAATGTTTAGTGAAACAACACAGATTTAAAAAAAAGAAGAGAAGAATTCTTGTTAATATATATGATTTGTTAATATAAGAGAATTCTTCTTGCTAATATATACTGTATCGTACACGTCACATATTATGATGTAAATTACCGATTTCTCACAGTTTTCTCACAGAGATCCAAATTCCATGAAATTTCCGACACTCGAAGTATTCCATACTTCATGAAGGACAGCTTAGCCACGCTATTTAACGGAGGATTGTACCCTAACCTAACACAGCTGTTGTTTTGGTTTATCCCTGGCTACGGTTCTTCTAGCCATTCTGTTTTTGTTGTTAATTCGGGTTTTTTATGATTCTCTGTATTAGATTATTTCGGAATCCGATAATTCAGGTGTTCCACGTATCATGTGAAGCTCCTTCAAATAGCAGTTTCGTGATAGTGGTAAATGAACTAAGGGATATCCCACACTACGAGATGCCACTACTTGTGCTCTTTAGGGTGGAATGAATCGTATGTTATGTACCTGAAACTTTGCGTGGCCTCCTATGCACATCAAACAAAAGCCTACCATATATTAAAGTCACCATTACTTCCAGAAAGGCAATACTATTCCTTACCTCTACTTCAGTGATAACCTTGGTCGAAGGAAACAATCCTCAAGTTCCTGACAATACTCATCAAGGTTTTTCCTAACATCGAAAATAATAAATACATAGTTGACATATTGTATCCAGACCCGTGGAAAGAATCTCATTGTCTCCTTAGCGTTAGTCTCAAACCTGCTCATAAAGAAATTGGCAAAGAAAGTAGTCGACAGATAGTTTCCTATTGTGATGCTTGTAAAACTTATTCTTAAACTGGAAACTATTCTGACTCATGTAAAGGTTCAAAAGGAGGAGATATGTTTTAATATCTCTGGCAGAACAATGCCAACCACCACCAGACACACAGTTTCCAAAATGACTGTGGCAAGAAACATGGTAGTGGTCAAGGAAGCCCATGTTAAATAAATTCGATACATTTTTAATTTAGCTTAATAAATTTCCATAAATAAAAATAATCAATAATCAAGTAAAGGTAAACTAAAAAAAAAATTAAATTTAGATCAGATAAATAAATAATAATTACAAATGTTATCAAATAACCTAGTATCGGCCAGCAGTAGCCAAATAACTAGCCTCGCTCACGAGGTCTCGAGATTTGTATTAAACATAGCTTTCTCAGGGCAGTAGAAGATATATTTGAAAGTGTTCATCCGCGATAGATGATTGTAAGAATTTGACAAGATGGGTGACTGAAGTGTGAGGGAAAGACCAGGACGCTAAAATAAAAGAAATTAATTTGAAAAAATATAAAAGTGTTGAATATAAAAATGTAACGAATTAACTAGGGCAATAATTAAAGCCTATAAGTGAAAAACCCAGGACATTCAGCACAATCAGTCGTCATAGTAACGTAAATATGATTGGTATAATCGGAACTAAAAGAAGAAGCCTAATGTTGCTAGCGACGCAGGCAGCGTCGTTTGGGACACACACTCTACAAATATTCCGACTGAGGAGGAAGTGTCTAACTTAGTCAGTATTCGAAAATGGAATAAGTCTTAAAAATGGAATATAATAGTTATTAGTTGTGCGAGGTGTAGGCTGGGAGGTGCCGAAACCAATACAGAAAGTTTTAGAACAAGTACAAGCAACCAGAAATAATTTAAATTTATTTACCATTGCTAGACAACGCCAGCATCTGACCAGGTTCTAACAATGTTTTACTTCTTTCTTAAAAAAATGTTTTTGATTCTTAATATTCCAAATTTAATATGGAAATTAATTTAAAATATAAATATAAACTATAATCCTTGTGGAAATACTTGTGAAAAAACCTTAAAATATGAGAAGATTTTACCCTTAAAATGTCGAAAACTATTGTGAAAAAAATGTTATATCAAAGCAAGATAATATAGGCTATGGAATACGTATTATTTTGGATAAAAAATAAAGATAGAAATGATGTAATCCAACGTTCGAGTAAAAATACAAAAATTATAATAAAATTCAAGTATATAATTGAAAATGGAATTAGGTTAGAAATAGTAAAAGTTTACTTTGCCCCTCTATGAGTATTTATTAACATAAATTAATTTTGCCTTATCAACTTGTAGCTAATTGTGTTTTTGTTTTTTTTTCAATTCAGAAGTTTATTCACCTGAGAGATCTATTTTTTGAAATGTAGGTGTTGTAATAAAATATCACTTCGAGAGATACGCCATTACTTTCTTACGGACTAGGTAAGTAGTTTAAATTAGGAAAAGTCAAGTAGAGAATGAGCTGGCCGGTAAACGACAAATTGAAGTGAGATAAAAATAATAAAAATTATTTAAATAAAAGGTAAATAAAATTAGTGAGCGATTATAGGAAAGTGCGTAGGGAAATACTTTATGAACAATGACATACTACAGACTCACAGTAACACAAGACGTCTGAGTAACAGTCTTGCCTGTGAGTCAGATCATTGACAATGCACTGGCCTAGTCCGAATCACGCTAACTGAAAAATGTCAGTAAGACATTTTTTCTAAATGATATCAATAAAAAGCATCGTTGTTGTTCAACAATTAAAATTCAAAGGATATGCGATATCCATTCATAAAACAGTCCGTGCCATTGGTTCAGAAATGGAGCCTGATTTCTCACGTTTTTTAAAGTATAACGGGAAGTAGGATATGCGGTGTCTGCGTAAAATGAAATGTAGGAAAGAAAAAAACTGACCACAATGAAAGATAGATTCATTTCTAGCAAAAACCTCTCTCGATGGAAATACTTGTCAAATAAGACTATCAGAAGAGCAATAACAACCTTACACTAGTTCTAGCTGTTATACAATGTTATTTCATAATTGCGAGGAGTACGGGGTTTTACGGCTTCCTTAATGTTGTTTTAATTGATGATAAACTACATGAACTTACATGAACTTTTCTGCATTCGGTATTATAATTCATAAATACAATACATAATTGAAATAAATATGTTCGTATTGGCACAACTTTCAAAGACCGGAATACTACTGAATACTGTCCGAAACGTATACCTTGCGTTACGTATATCTGGGGGAAATGTCCCTTTCTGAATTCGGAACAGAACTCAGAGAAATGAACTTATTCTTATTATTGGTTCACCGCTAAGTCCTTTATCAGCTGTTGGGATGGTACCTATCTTACTACAGCATACACTCGAACATTCTTCTGCTTCCTGATAGCTACAACAGCTGATATCAGCCTCACAGTTTTGGCTCTAGATTGCGCTGGATCACGCTTTTTCTGTTCACATTCCTACCCTAACAAATAATCACCACCTTATTTGTTCAATGCTCATTAATGTATAATTGCAAGAAGTAACCCAGACCGCAATACCGTCATGTCAAATTCTAGTTATATGAATTTCAGCGATAATTAGTTAAAAGTGTTTTGTTTCAAATGTTACCCTCTTATCGGGGTAGTGAACTCATTAAAAAACTTCGTAACTGCTTATTTGGATAAGTCCCAAAATATACATTTTTCCCTAGGAAATGATCCTTTTATAGTAAATACATCTATGTCTTTGTTCCATAATACCCGAATAACCATGTACCTCCAAATATAAAAAAGGATGACCCGATTTAAAAACGTTATATTTATTACAAAATATGATCTATACAAAAATATATGAGATTTAAATTTAAACAAAGTTAAAATGAAGTAAATTTACAATCAATATTAAACATGTCCTCTATTAGCTGTGCAAATGGCATCTACTTAATAACTAAATTTAGCCCAAATGGTGCACAAAATGAAACCAACACATAGCACTTGTGTTTCCCAAATTGTCTTATCAAATACTGATCTGTGTACAATCTCTAATCTTGCTATGAATATCATTAAGTACTTCTTGTAGAAATTGTTTGTTCTCTCTTGGTTTTTTCAGAAGAACAAAATTGCTTTCATAAAGGTTACTATAATAAAGGGTTAAATTAATTTTGTGTATACTGATACTTGTAGCGTCTCCTCCAAAATCCACCAGCTCACGCTCTTGTTACTAAACTATTTAAAAAACCGTCAACCATCAAACTGACTTTTACAAAAGATGAAATGGGTTTTGCAGTTTTATAGGTTTTGGAAAAACGTAACGTAAAATGTAATTGTTCATTCCAAACTTCAGTTTTCAAATAGCACTAGATTTAAATATTACAAATATTTATATTTATCTTTGACCAGGTAATGACTAATGCCGCAAAATATAAGAAAAACATTTTGTTTGTTTTTGATGGATAATTTTAATTTAGTGAAATAACATTTATGGCCCACCCTGTACGCCCTTTATATACATATTTTCTTTTAACAAAATGCTTTGCTGGGTCCAATGTACGTGCTGTAGCGTTTTGGGTTAATATAAGCAAACAAAATCGGAGAGAGACCTGATAACTGTGCTCTGAACATATTCTGTCTAGTAGCGCGCCCAAATCAGTAGGTAACTGTGGTTCTAATCCCGCGTTGCGGACTGCAGCTCAAATTCAGAAGGCGTTAATTAGTTCTGAAAACATCTTTGCCAATAGCAACATAAGGAAATTGCTTGCGCCTCACAATACTGGTGGGCAGTATTAAGTGGAGATTCGAAGCCGTCGCAAGGGCATTCCTCTTTTAAATTTGGTTTTAATATTACATACACTAGGGAACTCTGGGACACGTTAATTCCTGTATCATTGGCTCCTGAAATAGGGTCATACCACTCCTTCATAGATAATAATAAATGTATACATAATTTTAAAGAGAGTATTGTTAGACTATATATTTGTTTTGTACGCGTTTAGAACATTTGTTGCGTAAAAGGAGTTTTTATCTTAAATGTTAAATGTAATCTAACTTTGAGTAAAATCCAATTTAACTTTAGTAGCAAAACAGTTACTTATATTTGAAAAATACATGTTTGTAATGTAAAGGCTTTTCTTTATATAAAATTACACCCCATTTAACGCTGAAATGATATTATTTTCTATTTATAATCTGTTATCATAACATTTAATACATCGCACAGAATAAAATAAACTTTTGTATTTTAGATTAGTTCACGTAATATCATTTATGTTACAGTCATTAAAGAAATGAAATTATGTTTTTCAAACAAATTTAATTTACATGATCCGTTTGTATGTTTATAATAGAGAAACTGTATAGCAAAAACATAAATAAAAATATGGATTTGATATCTGAAAACTATAAACAAGTGATTAAGTGACTCTGCCTCCTGAATTACAGATTTCTTTTTACATAAAATTTTATGAGTAAAACCGAAGTGGGGAGTACTAAAATAAAATCAATAAATAGCCTAAATTTACCACAACAATGGGATGGAGAGTTGTGAATTTAATATTACTTGATTCCATCTTCTCTTGAGTTATTTGATTTTCAATAAAATACTTGAATATAAGTTGGTTTCTTACACTTTTTTATTGTAACACTTGCTCTAACGGTTGAAGTTGACAATGAGACAGATCTTCTGAAATAAATTACTGTAACAACACACGTATGTTAAAGTGTTTTAGGTATAATAATCTTTATAGAAGTATCACAAATATAAATCACAAGAGAATAGAAGTCACAAAGTCACATATAAAGCAAAAGTAATTATTTAAAGAAATAAGCGTCAGCACGTAGGTTTTCACTTAGTTCTTTAAATAATGCTTGAAAATCATACGTATAATTTAATTA
>JBAIZL010000002.1:141953402-142008402 GCA_036971475.1 Prosapia bicincta
AGGCTACGCCACTGTACTACAAGGAGAGTATTGCTGTACCTCTCAACATGTCGAACTTTGCATTTTTACAAACTTAAGAAATCAAGATTCTTTAAGAACAGAAACAATTTTGGCTAGTCATCACCACATCTTTATATGACTGCACGCTTCGCCACTGTACCTGCAAGGAGTGTACTGCTGTATCTCTCAACACCTCGTACTTTGCATTTTTACAAACGTATTATGTGTATATGACTGCACGCTACGTCACTCTACTACAAGGAGAGTATTGCTGTATCTCTCAACATGTCGTACTTTACATTTTCACAAACCTAAGTGATCAAGATTCTTTAAGAACAGAAACAATTTTGGCTAGTCATCACCACATCTTTATATGACTGCACGCTTCGCCACTGTACCTGCAAGGAGTGTACTGCTGTATCTCTCAATACCTCGTACTTTGCATTTTTACAAACGTAATAAATCAAGATTCTTAAAGAACAGAAACAAATTAGGCTAGTCATCACCACATCTTTAGATGACTGCACGCTACGACACTCTACTACAAGGAGAGTTTTGCTGTATCCCTCAACATTTCGTACTTTGCATTTTTACAAGAAAAAAAACATCATGATTGTTTGTAAAATTGTTTTACGTAATGTTGCATATTAAAACAGCTTCAGAAAAAAAGAGATAATAATTTTAAAATGTAAAATAAAATTGTAAATTATAAAATATGGGTCCTAGCTGAGATAAGGGTTTCACATTGACCTAATTTGCTAGGTGTGCAGCATCAGTGCGCGGATGTTAAAATACTCGCGTGGTCGCTACAAGCATTTCTCTTCCTTGGCGAAATGTAACCCGATATGCATGTCTCAAGATCCGAAAAACAAAAGGATGCTTTTTGTTATAAAGGTTTAATTATGTAAAAGGTATATCAAATTTATTTTTTTGTTTGAATAAATGTTGCTACGTTTAAGACACAACATCAGAAGAGAGTACACATCCCGATCAACGCTGATTCAAGATGCAGAATGGCGAGATCTTCTTAAGGAGCCACGTTTTTCTACATCGTTTGTAACAACTCAGGTAAGTCATAATTTTAAGGCATATAGTGATTAAAAACAAAATTCAACTTTTAAACTTCAACCTGTCTCGGCATAATAATGCTGGTTTTCATTTTTTGTTTTTAATATGGGAAGTGTAAATTCATTTGTGTAATGTAATAACAAAATTTTTAATGTCAAATAGACAAATTGAAATTTATTTCAAATAACGTAAAGCAATCTCCAATGGATGTCATGTACCATGCCATATCTTGCATGCGCCTGCAATATTTATTATCATAATTCATTAAGAGTAATACCAATTAGCCAACCACGTAACATATTTAAGATCAAAAGCAGTTTTAAACGAAGTTTAAATATATTATTACTGTGTATAAACTTAGTCTACTTACTGGCAAGTAAAAGTTAGACCTGGATGTCGTCCTCCGTTAATCTGAAAACTACATTTTCCTTTACAACAATTTTGTGATGTAACATCGCACTGCAAAAAAAAAACAGATTCGAGAAGTTAGATCCAATATGAAACTGAAATACATTAATAAAATGTAATGTAAGCAGATACTGATACAATCATATATAAGTATCTGTGTTTTTGTCAAAAATACTTGATTATGTCACATTAAAAAAGGACAAGGCGTTTTTTATTACTCCTCTTAATAATTGTATATTTTCCATGGTTAGCCTGCTTTACAGAAGAAACACATAAAGCCCTGCTGATAATATGTTAACTCATGGAACGACTAGATAAATGCACCCATTTTGAGACTCTAGAAATCATTCTATTTGGTTATGATAATTGGGGCCTAATGATATTGAAATACATATCTCATGTGTCAGTGGCTGTTTTCTTGTCGAGAAACTTTTTGAGAAGTAAAATATTTGGATTTATTATTACATTTCAAAATTCATCAATATATAAGCAATTATCAAGTAAAAATGGATATTTCAGGAGACGTGTCGCTTTATAACTCAGACTATATCAGACCTCATTGTTTCTTTTCTTATTGTAATGGATAAGGCCTTCCCGATGGTTTAGACATATGGAATGACAGTAGATATCCTTTCACACTAGAGCGGACCAACATAATGCCACCTCCTAAAACCTCTACAATGTTCTATAACCTTCTAGAATAAGAAATCTCCAGAAGCGGCAAGTCAATATAAAAGTTTGGTTAAGAATGAAGAGAACAGGACGTCACGGTTGGTGCGTGTTAGGTGTAAAACCACTAATAACAAACGTAATAGGTATTATTATACGTAATTAAAACAGTGTTTGTATGCTTTTATAAGTGTAAAATGTGTAAATAGTAGTAGCTACAAAAGTGTGATCATTAATAAACAGTTAGTCCTGTAAACTTGCCTTTCTATTTACTTAACTCATGTAAGAAAGTAAGAACTGGCGTAAGATGTAGTAAGAGGCCATAAATAAGATACGTACAAAAAGTGTGAAATTAAGAATACCAAACTTAACAATGACAGAAATATTTGTGGAACTTATAAAGGTCTAATGCTGTTCTCCAGACTTGAGTTACGTAGAATCAAAAGTGGTTGTCAGGTTGTGACAGCTCACCCTATAAAGGTAATACAAATTATTTAGTCAATATGTATAATTAATGATAGAAAACTAAAATGGAAACGCATAATTTTACGTCTACATCATAATATATTTGGAATCTACTTATTTCATATAGTTGGGATTACACGCTAGTTTTATTCAAATCTACTCTATAATACACATTTTTGAGTAATTGCTAGTTAAAAAATTACCAGTGTGAAATAAAGTGAACTAAAAGTGGTAGCTAAGAAATGGTCACGAACTGGAAACTAGTGTTTGTACGACCGTGTAATAGCACCAGTTTTACGATACTTTGGCGAGACCAGAGGATATGTGGACAGTACTTGTGTTGACACGGTTTGCGACAGCAATGGATATGATACTAGAATATCTAAAGAAAGAAATTCTAGAAAATTTGACTGTTTAAAAAAAAGAAATATAGGAAATATCAAGTGGTTTAAAGAATGATTTACTGGAAAATTCAATTCCTTTAGAGAATAAGTTATTTAGAAAAACAAATATATATATATATATATATATATATATATATATATATATATATATATATATATATATTTCAAATGATTTAGTTCAAATGATTTAGAGAGTTACAAGCAGCTGAACACAGTTAGTTATAAAGTATGTTACCTGCCAGTTTTTACTCTAGAATGCGGGTTTGAAAGACCACTTGCTCACAACTGATAAGTCAGTGTACAAACCCTCCTATCGCAGATGAGTGAGGAGGTCCTCGAGAGGTACTTCAGGGCCTGTGATAATCACGTATACACGGAGTGGTTTCGAGGCATTCGAAGATGAGTTGTCTTGGTATACCTCTAAATGCTGCTTTGAGACGTCGGCTTTCATTAACAGGTGGTCACTGGCTTACAAGCTCTCCATGTTGTGTTTGGCGTTACGAGTGGATGAAGTACTGCAGACGGTTTCAGTGGCCGAGAAGATGGACTACAATTTGATCATAAAACACCTGATGATATTGTTTGGGCACCTACACTTGAAACTCCGTAGACACACTAGAGGGAAGTAGCCTGTCTTTAGACATTGGACCTCTGGTCCATACTGGGATGAGAGTTAACTGGGAAGAGAGTTCGGCTTGAGGAAAAGACATTTTCAAAAAGGGAACATATCAATGTGATCTACAACACTCCCGCTATCTTTGGGAGGGTTATAGAAAGTGTTTTATCAAGGTTACTATGAGAGTCTTGTATAGTTTACCTAGAAGGCGTCTTTATGATTGGTACCTCCTTTAACTCTTTGATTTACGTATCAGTACGTGAGATCTCGTAAACGGCTCTCTGGGGCACTTCCGTATATATAAGCTCTACCATTTCTCTCAGATTAGCATTCCTCTACGTTTACGACTGGCTTTCCTGTATTCTAAGTTATATAATTTGTAATTATCTTGACAATAAACTGATTACTACACTGATCACAAATTCACCCTTACTTTATGTTTAAAGTTTATGGGTTTTCCCACGTATTTATAGATCGTTTCGAGGTTTGTGCGGTAATTTACAAAAAAACGTTTAACACACAATTTTCTCCGACAGTGACAGGGACCTTAACCCTCGCCCTCTTGGCTGAAGCTATGGCATAACTCTCGACCTCTCTCAAAATCACTCTAACCCTATGATAATGTCAAATGAATCCTCCTACGGTGTCTAATCAATCTGTAACACCAGAAATTGCGCCCTCACAAGGCTTATTATCTTATATAAATTTTCTTTCTCATGTGCTACACCTCTGTGATCGTCAGATGAATGTTCCAACCCAAACCCTGCCTATTGTTTCGTATACCAGTCATTTATCTCCTCCCAAACTCTACCTGCAACTGGTGAGAAGAAAGGTCCTTCCTCGAGTCCTGCGTCACCTGAAAAACTACTAGTTCTCTGGAAGCCTCTAAAAGGCTACTATTTGTAACCAAGAACTGCCTATATACCGTAAACATATGGTTCAAATCGAAATCAAAAATAAAACTCTACAATGAAACAAACACTAGAATTTAAGTAGGCAGCAAATATAAAACGAATAGTTTCAGAACATTCTAAATAATAAATAATTATTATATAGTAACAAATGTCTTAACACAATTGTAAATAATAATTGGTTACTAGATCACCCCAAAATTATAGAAGTGTTAAGTGTGGAACTTTTACGCTTCCGATAAAGTGTAACTTGCAAACGGAGTGAAGTAAAATCATCATTCGAGTTTCGATTAGAAGCTAAAAATGTAAAACGCACCATGCCGCTAGAAAATATTAAATCTCTGAACCATAAGCGACAGTTATATCTAAAGTATAAAAACTAGCAGAAATCCCGCAACGAGAAGGTACAGAATTCCTGAGTATGCAAGTTTGAATGGCAACTAAATCGAAACCGATAACCATAAAAAAAAGAAGTGGGGAGGCTGATCAGGATGACGAAAAAGAACTCTCGTGTTGACCGTAGAATTTTTTTTTCGGGGATCCAGAACGGGAAACTCTAAAATGCTGGTCCGTCGATAAACCCAAATCTACCCCGAGCTGGAAGTGGAGAAGGTCTGTCTACATACGTCGGGGATTTGAACATGGTTAAATTAAAAACAGTTTTAAAGGCGGCTCTAAAACCGATCACTAGGGAGTGCAGCGAGATTCCATCCTTAAGGAAAACCGGAGAGTTGCGATCCTAGACCATGGGAGAATAGGAGCAAAGCAGTGATAGTTTTTTGGAGCAAGTTAGAGCTTTAATAGCTATATATCTATTTATTATATTTTGCAAAATTAAAAAAAATACAGATTTGTTTAGGTAAAATTTGACAACTAATTGGTTATTAAATCATTTTAAAAAATATAGGCAAATGAATTTATTTAAAAATCAAGAATTATAAATATAAGTGGCAGTCCTGAAAAAGGATTAATTTATATATAGAATTCAAGTTTTAATTTTCAAGATTAATACTAAGCTATCACAATCCAGTTAAAACAGGACATCTTTAAAGTCATTTGAAACATTACTTAATTAAATTCAGCCAAATTTCTGGAATGAAAAATTCATAAAGAAAATCAATAATTACGAAGCATTTACGCAAGTTCATATAACTTAATTTGTGACCATTAAAATTTTATAACCAACCAGGATCCAATTACTGTAAAAGTGAAATTAATGTTAATTTAAATTTGTAAAAATTAGAGTGCAATAGGGTAATCCTTGAAACCAATATTTGGGCACTCAAATATAAATTTTAATAAATTAAATTTGACGTTATGTCGCCTAATACTTCAAAAAACGATAGCCATAAGGAAGGAGTAGGGCGATAATCAGCAAGAGGAAAAGCAACTCTAGTGGCGAGCGAAAGATTTGTTTACGGAGATCCAGAACGAAAATGCTGATCCGTGGATGAAACCCATATGTAGCCCGAGATGGAAGTGGAGAAGGTCTGTCTACATACGTCGGTGACTTGAATATGGTTAAATTAAAAACAATTTTAATGGCGGCTCTAAAACCGATCACTAGGGAGTACAACGAGATTCCATCCTTAAGGAACCCCAGAGAGTTTCGATCCTAGACCATGGGAGAATAGGAGCACAGCAGGGATAGTTTTTGGAGCAAGTTAGAGTTTTAATAACTATATAAACATTTATAAAATTTTGCATAATTATTAAATACAGATTTGACTAAGTAAAATTTTGATATCTAATTGATTATTGAATAATTAAAAAAATATATGCCCATGAATTTATTTTAAAATCATATTTAGAAATATAAGTGTTGGTCATGAAAAAGGAGTAATTTATAAATAGAATCCAGGTTTCAATTTTCAAGATTAATATTAAGCCTATCACAAGCCAGTTAAAACGGGAAGTTTTTAAAGTCATTTGTAACATTACTTAATTAAATTCAGGCAAATTTCTAGAATGAAAAATTCATAAAGAAAACCAATAAATACAAAGCATTTACCCACGTTCATGTAACGTACTTTGTGTCCATTAAAATATATTAATCAACCAGAATCCAATCACTGTAAAAGTGAAATTAATATAGATTTGGTTTTTGGAAAAATTAGAGTGCAATAGGCTAATCCTTGAAACCAATGTTTGGGCACTCAAATATAAATTTTAATAAATTCAATTGGACCGTATTTCGCCTAATATTTTAATGGATAAACATTGATATGTATAAGTTACTATCATGTTGTATTTAAATGTGTATGTTATTTTATGTCTGTAATTTGAAGTACAAGAAACCAAAATGTTGACAAATGGTGACAAATATTAAAGAACTTAAAATAATAGCCTGAACAATATAATTGATGAACTTTCTGCCAACATTCGGTCTTCAGGCTAATTATCACAAACCAGTCGTTTTATTTCTACAAAATTCAAACCTAGCGACTGTAATATGAAGACCAAAAATAGTTAGACTATGACTATTAAATAAATTACATTAAACAAGTTTAGACACGTGCAGTACTAACACAATAGACCAATCTAAATTTTGAAAAATATTTTTTTAATAACAGTAAAAGATTGTAAAACTCCTTAGATTAATTTCATAAACAAAGGAGAAAAAATAATGTATAGCCTCAGAGCTGTAAAACTAACGATTGTGAGAACTAATAACATTAAAAAAGGCGCTGTAAAAGATTAAGGTCATATTGAATGTGTTGAGACCCATAGCATGGTCTTTAAGTAGAGTGTCTCTCAAAGGTTCCGTGACCTTGATAAAGCCTAAAGGGCCTATAGGCGTGTAACTGTATTAGCCTAAACTCATGAGTTGGTTCTTCCGAGAGATACAACCTCTCGGGAGGCACTCCAGAGTTCAGACTCGAGGATTAGATCATTACTTTCCCTCGGACAAGGTGTAGTATACCATTAGGAAACAGGAAGACGATTATGGTCTGGGCAATGGTATAAATATTGCGGAAGATTCCTTAATGGAAAGTGTAGAGAAAAGGTAGAGAGCGTGAGTTGTTCGTATGTTCGTAGGACTTATTAGAACATATGACTGCCAGCTCCAGGGTTACAGACTAAATCAGGGTATCATGATTTAGTTCTGGTCTAGGGCTGCCACATTTGTAGTTATGGTGTTGTTGAATAGCCTTTCTGAAATGGAAATACTATTTGGTTACGTATCAATCTATACTATACTGTTGGTAAATAAAGTAAATGACTATTAATAATTTTTTGAATTGTTTTCATAAAAATCATTTTTACTAAATAAAAAAATGCAAAATTATTTTTTTTACATTGGTGTGAATTTCTGTTTGCTGTACAGTTTAGTTTTCTGCATAAATCATATTATTGTTTAAAATTGTTGAAAAAATTAGTTAAAACAGTCCCATTTTATTCTTTGAAACTCCTAAACTGAGATGTTAGTAAAATGTTTGATAAAACTGATTCTTCTACGGATTGTACTACGTACTCAAATGATATGATTATTTTGTCATACAAAAACTAAATTAAAATTTTAAATAAATACTCAAAATTAAAATGTTTTATAGGTTAGAGCAGTCGTTATTTCACTGAAAATCAGTTACAAAAAGTAACATTTCTAACGCCAAAAAAAAGTTTTTGTTTAAAGCAGGATTATTTTTATATCCTTTACTTAGGTATGGAAATTACGTGGTATGTTTGTAAAAAAGTAATTTCTGTTTACTTATGAAAACATTGATTTCGCACCGTGTTTAGTTTTATATTTCACATGGGATATAGTATGGAGGGAATTATATCTAGAGTATGTAGCAGTATATTAATATAAAGATACTTAATAAAAGCACTACAGAACAGTTTACACAGAGAATATCAGAGCTGTACATTTTGAAATTAATCTACTTTAAAATAATATAATAGTATTATGAGTAAATTAAACAAAAATATTATTTTGGCCTTTAAAAAAACTAAAACAATAAGAGGCTTTTAAAACCTTGTTTGGGTACTTTTCTTTGAGATAATTAGTTCTTAGCATTCAATACCGTTACGTGTACTAGAAAGAAATTTACTTACTTCTTCTCCAAGTTTTTTACATTGTAGACAATTTCCTCTGTAACATCGTTTTGTGCAACAATCAATATCAAATGTACACTGTGGAAACAATATTATAATTAAAAATACAGTTAAATTATGATCAGAATATTAATTTTTTTGCATGAGAAATAATAGTTTTATACTTCGTTAAATAGTTAATGATAATAAATATAATCCAGGTGGTCTAAGAAATAATTTTGACAGTGAAGGGCTTTTCTTGAACGGAAATTTTTTTGAAAGGGTAAAAATAAATCCTTCAACTCTAAGCTCACTATACATTCATGTACAATTTTACATTATATTTGTTCATAAAACAATTGTTTTGTTTGTTTCAATAAACTGTGTTAGAGTTAACTATTTAATTTTTACCGTTGTGAATAGTTCTCAATAGCTAAGCTGCAACTAACTTAAATGAAATTCTCTTTGTTTATTTTTTCCACAATGTGTTCAACATTGCAAATAATCAAATGCATAAAAAGTTTTTGTTTTGAGATTGCATCCGTACTGTATTGCAAATAAAAATCTTAAATATATATATATATATATATATATATATATATATATATATATATATATAGGTGATTTATTCTTTATTTAAATTCTCTAATATTTGTTTTCATCAAATCTATTGGATATTTCTTTACCACATAATATTAACCAGGATATCAGTAATTAAAAGCTTTTCTTGAAACCAGGTGCATAGTCTTTTTATTGCAAAGAAATTCGTCCTCTGGGATGGACGGGACTCTTTGACTTTGCTTGACCTTATACAATTAAATCCATAAAATACAAGGGTACTTCTTACAAATTATATAAAACGCATTGTGCTTTATTCTTTAGATGGAATTTAATTTCAATTTCATTCAGTTTACAATAAGTTGGTGTAATAAATGTGTTGGTAAATATTTAATAAAATAATGGGTAAAGATTGTTGTTTTAAAATAGCTTATTCTAAAACACTTGAACATAAATTATAACAAAGTGATATGAAGCATATTGGTTAAACTAGTATGTTGGACATTTGTAAACCAAAACTTACAAAGATATATTTAGAAATGTAATGTCGCCCTAATCGTGTATAACAGTAGTTTGAGATATGCTGGAGTCATTCTTTTGACGTAACGCCTCAGCCCGGGAGTGGGCCTTGGCTTTTATTATTAAAGGATTAGTAATGAATATATATATGAAGCATTCGAAATATAAATACAGTAATAATGACAAACTAATAACAGATCAAATACAAATGCATTGTAAGTTTGATACTATATTCAATTTCTATATTGTTACAAAAACAAAATAAACTTAGCAATTTGTATAAATTTAGCAATAATGCAATTTAGAATTTAACATATGATTTATATCTTGTATTATAATTCATTCTTGATGATGTTGGAACTGTTTACCAACGAAAAGGTTTGAATATGAATTATTAAATAATCTTGTCATTGAATAACCTTCGTTGCTTTTAATTATTATACAAGAAAACATAATATATTTATATTCAAGGGTTTTAGAGTAAGAATAGTAGCTCAACTGAAGATGATTTCCAATATCATTAGAAACGATTGATAAGGGGAGATTTTAAAATACATCGAATTTTCTTCTTATACGTTTTCTATATGTTATAATTCTTCTAAATAAATCTAAGTATAATATTGTGGGACGATGTATTTAAAAGTATTTCGAAGTAACATATATTTTTCTATTCCAAGTGAAATTTGTAAATGTTAGAAGCATATATTGAAAATAAGCCTCTGTTTTAAATGTAAACATGTGAATAATGGTGACTGGGTCAAATCTATCGATGAAGCAATCTAACCTAATAAAATTAATTGTACATTTATAATCAAGAGTCAAAATCTTTGAATAATGTAGAAATGGGGACATAATAATACTAACACATTCAGTTCTGGGACAACCACTTTGTTTTGCAGCACATTTAACATCTAAATATTATTCTCTAGTACTCAATGTCAACAGGCATACTCTATTGCTTCATGATAATAACATTTTGTAAAGTTATAACACTGAAAACCCCATTTGTAATATGTTTAATCCCTAATCTCACCTGATATGAGTGAATTTTATTATAGTTTTGCACTGTTATCAAATAATTAACCACATTTATTCCTTATTTTTTCTTATTATTATCATCAACACTTAATAAACACATCATGCTTTTAAGATTCATTATATTGGCTCCTAGTAAACTTTGGGGATGTTGTTCCTTGTACTATTTGCCTATAGGTTTTACCTATATTTTACCTCACTTTACATATGTAGCTGATTTTGTTTTATATACATGATTTTATGATTTGAGAATTCTCTGTTCACTCCTACAGGTATAACTTATTGTAATAGATTCATCTTAGCTAAATTTGTATAGCATTGCAAGGCCTGAAAGTATTTATACATATTTGGCAAGGTTAGCTTACACGCTACAACTTTGTATCAACATTTGTATAAAATAAAACAGATAATAATGCAAATATAAATATAAATGGTTTACCAATCATAAATAATTTTAAATGATCTAAAGTAGTATTAAAATGTATACTTACAGGACCTGTTAGACACGTGCCGCATCTCTCTGTACTAAGTAAACAAATTAAGTTACTGCAGCAAGGATTACTGAAGCACTGTTGAAACAATCACATGATTATAAAATTAAAATAATAATTTCATCAAAAACAATCTTGCAGTAAATAGTTGCTCTACCCTAAAATTAAATCTAATAATATATGGTTGAAAAGTGGTATTATCTTTAATTATTACAGGAACTGATTTCACGTAAAGTGAGCAAGTTGCTATTAGCTTTTCTGAAGAAAAATTGTGCCCTCTCCAAATAGTGTGTAAAATCGTAATCCTTCTTTAAAAGAAAACACAAAATAGAATTTAGAATAGGGCCTTATCAGAGTTTAATAATATCTCAGGCATTAATTTATTTATATATAAACTTTCAAAACCGTTTAACAGCTTACTGTTCCTAATATTCTTAATTAATTTGAACATATGTAATTATATTCGGAGAGCGTGACCGCGCTTTGTAAAGTCGTGACCTTGGCGTTCTGGGTTTGGATAGGTAGTTAGGTTTACCATAACTAAAAGAGCTATGTAGAGTTAGGGATTATAATATGCCATACCACTGACGATGGTTGCTAGGTAACGAATATTATTTAATAATATTACACGGTCTAAGCTTTATTGATAATAATTTTTTGTATCACCAACATGACTAATATGGCATAAAACAAACAGGTTCACTAACATGATGTTTTTGAAATTTGTTTAACATCTATATATTTTTTTACAAAGATTAAGACAGATTTAATCTTTTATTTAGGAGTTAGATTTTTCTTTTCCATTCTAAAACAAAATAGTTTAAAGTAATATATATGGTTAAGAAAATATTAATAATGAGCTATATTAATATTCCATTCTACAACAGATCATTTTATTACATTTATTAGGACTAGAAATTTGTCAGTTGTGAAATAGGAAAGCGAAATGTTTAGACCTACTTAATGAAAGTGAAATGGGATTGTAATACTTTGACCAGGTTTTGAGTTTGTCAGAGGTTTTATTACCCGAACCCTCTTCTATATTTGATGACCTTTGTGGGCAATATATCTCATACTGGCTGATCACATAAACGAAATTTAGAGAAGTAACAGTAAGAATGTGACGTCATATTAGCTCGATAGTTGCTTATACTTTATTGTTATGCTTACAAGTTGCTGTGAAGTAGGAAGTAAGTCTACTTAATGAAAGCGGTAATAGGATTGCAATAATCAGACCAGCCTTCTTGACTTTGTTAGTGGTTTTACGTCCCTAACTTAACGCTTCTACATGTAATTTCCTTTGTAGGTTATATATCTCATACTGGCTGATTACATTAACAAATTATCGAGAAGCAACTGTAGGAAAGTGACGTCATATTAGCTCGGTAATTGCCTATACAAGATTGTTACGCTACAAGTTGGTGTGAAGTAGTACTTAGCACTACATAATGAAGGCGCTAATATTATTGTAATACTTCGCCCCCCCCCCTCTTCTTCTCTATCAGAGGTTTTATGACCCGAGCCTAAACGCTTCTATATTTAATATCCTTTGGAGGCTATATATAACAAACGGTTTGATTAAATTAAAAAAATATATCGAGAAGCAAGTGTAAGGATGTGACGTCATAATATCTCGATAGTTGCTTATACTTTATTGTTATGCTTACAAGTTGCTGTGAAGTAGGAAGTAGGTCTACTTAATGAAAGCGAAATGGGATTGTAATACTTTGGGTCCGGCCTTGACTTTGACAGTAGTTTTATGTCCCGAACCTAAATTCTTCTAGCCCTAATTTTTTTTTTTTTTTTGTAGGCTATATATCCCATACTGCCTGATCACTTAAACAAAAAGAAGCAACAGTAAGAGTGTGACGTCATATTATCTCGGTAGTTGCATACAAAAAATTGTTATCCCTACAACATTGTGTGAAGTAGGACGTAGGTCCTAATGATGGCGCCAATAAGATTGTAATACTTTGATCAACCCCTTCTTTTTCATCATAGATTTTATGAACCGAACCTAAACTCTTCAACATTTAATTTCTTTTGTAGGCTATATATCTAATACTGTCTGATCACATAAAAAAAATATCAAGAAAAAAGCTAGAATGTGACGTCATATTAGCTCGGTAGTTGCCTGTACAAGATTTTAATGCTTACATGTTGGGGTAAAGTAGGAGGTTGGTCTGTTTGAAAGCAAAATGGGAATGTAATAATTTGACGCAGCCTTTACTTCATCAGACGTTTTATGTCCCGAAATTAAACTTTTCTAAATTTAAATTTATTTGTAGGGTATATATCACATACTAGCTGATCCCTTATTAGCTGGGATATATGGGATATATCCCATATTAGCTGGGATATATGGGATATATCAAATATTCTAGCAAAATACCGAGAATTTATTATTATCAAATTTATTACGGTAGTTACATAAACAAGAAATATTCTCGATTTGGCATACGAAACCGTCCTAAGCCCCGAGTGTGCCTGTTCGGTATAACCTCACCAGTAGTTTAAATGCTAGATTTGGTACCTCCGAGATGGGAATATACACGTATTAGTGGACGCAGAGGATTGTCTCGGCACTCACAATAGGCTATTAACAATCTCGAAAATGGGATAAATTATTTATAAATCAAAAGCATCTTGTGACTTGAGTAAAGTTCAAACTGAAGACAAAATTGTTGGTTGGAAACTAATTTTAAGAGTAAACGTAACTTTCCCAATGTAGTAATGCTTCGGTTCCTATAAACGTGTGTCTCTAGTTTCTCTGAGAGAACGTTAAGAGTGTTGGTAAATATTTTGTACAATGAATTAATGTCTAAAAATGTTATGCCACTGATACAACAATATAACATTAATTATATTATAAAAAGATAGTTTAGCTTTAGTAAACATAACGCTCCCAATGTAGTAATGATTCGACCCCTATAAACGTGTGACTGTAGTCACAAGTGAGTGAACGATAAGAGTGTTGGTAAATATTTTGTACATTGAACGAATGTCTAAAAATGTTATGCCACTGATACAACAATATAACATTAATTATATTATAAAAAGATAGTTTAGCTTTAGTAAACATAACGCTCCCAATGTAGTAATGATTCGACTCCTATAAACGTGTGACTGTAGTCACAAGTGAGTGAACGATAAGAGTGTTGGTAAATATTTTGTACATTGAACGAATGTCTAAAAATGTTATGCCACTGATACAACAATATAACATTAATTATATTATAAAAAGATAGTTTAGCTTTAGTAAACATAACGCTCCCAATGTAGTAATGATTCGACTCCTATAAACGTGTGACTGTAGTCACAAGTGAGTGAACGATAAGAGTGTTGGTAAATATTTTGTACATTGAACGAATGTCTAAAAATGTTATGCCACTGATACAACAATATAACATTAATTATATTATAAAAAGATAGTTTAGCTTTAGTAAACATAACGCTCCCAATGTAGTAATGATTCGACTCCTATAAACGTGTGACTGTAGTCACAAGTGAGTGAACGATAAGAGTGTTGGTAAATATTTTGTACATTGAACGAATGTCTAAAAATGTAATGCCACTGATGCAACAATATAACAATTTTTTAATTTAAAAAGACATTTTGGATTTTGTAAACGTACCTTTCCCAATGTAGTAATGCTTCGGCTCCTATAAACGTTTGTCTCTAGTCACAAGTGAGAGAACGATAAGAGTGTTGGTAAATATTTTGTACATTGAACGAATGTCTAAAAATGTAATGCCACTGATGCAACAATATAACATTATTTATAATATATAAAGAGATTTTCGCTTTTGTAAAGATAACTTCCCCAATGTAGTAATGCATCGGCTCCTATAAAAGATTCACATTGGAAGTTTATGTGGATCCGAATAACTTCTATGACGTCATAAATGACAGCTATTGAGGTCGGAAACTAAGTGCCCAATATGTAGATTAACAACGATAGCATTACATTAATTCATTGGGAGTAGGAAGCATCTTAGCCAAGCCTCTGGTAAGTGTCAAAACCGCATTTTTTCTGAGACGACCTACGAATTGTAAAATTCTACCTATATAATCCTGGTAGTTATACAGGCAGAAGTTTTAATGGATTATTTCAATGCATATATTTTTTATGTATACAATTAATATACTTATAAATTTTCAATTATTGAAAATCATAAATTACAATTTATACAACTAATATAAAAAGGTAGTTAATTAAATTTATTTAAAAATACTTGTTGTTATTTATAAAAATAGGTCCAATCTTACAGTGATAGAACTGTCAAGCTTATTAACCAAATTTCGTAGAGTAGCTCAAATATGTTGAAACATATTTTTAAGTACTGCAGATTGTATTTATAAATAAACAAAATATGTATGAATTTAAAACAACCTAATAGTCTCATAAAAGTTTTATTGTTTGAAATTTTTAAAAGGTTGGTTGGAGGGTTTAATTTCTTACATTAGCATCTGAAAAATACTATAAAATCCTGGCTTTGCTTACAGAAGGGGGCTAAGTTCCTGGTCCCCAATGCAGGGTATTTCACTGTACCTGGTAACCTAACCTGGCAATGAACGACTCCTATATTTCCGAACTTGAACACTTTAATAAAAAAATACTTATTGTACATATTGTATTGCACGCATTCAAGTGGAAGCCTACTTAGCTGGCAGAACCTAAACAGTACCGCCAGAAAATATAAAAAATGTACCCTAAAAAAACTGCAAACCAGGGTAATCTGGAAATGACGGTCGTTTAAACATTGAAAACATTTTCGAATTGTGGAATAAATATATTCCATTCCTCTAAACTCGCCGGAAGAGAAGAGGTTTCGTATTTGAGAGTACTAATTTCGATTTCATCTTTTCACTCTGATTATTTTACTTTTTATTTTAAGCTCAAATGGTTGTTTTACCCAGTTAAATGGCTGCTTAACCCAGACAAATGATTGCTTTATCCAGACAAATAGCTGATTTACCCAGACAAATGGTTGTTTTACCCAGTTAAATGGCTGATTTACCCAGACAAATGGCTGCTTTACACAGACAAATAGCTGATTTACCCAGACAAAACGAAGGTCGATGGTTTTAGAATTTTTCCTTTCTAAAAGCAAACTAAAAAATACTCTCTATCGAGTAAGGAAAAAAATCGTAATCCATATATATATATATATATATATATATATATATATATATATATATATATATATATATATATATATATAAAATACGTTTTCTTGTTTAATAATTTAAAACAACATAGGTTATTCAAAAACAAGAATATTTATTAATTTATATTCAAAGATTTTCGTTGGTAAATAGTACCAACATCATCAGGAATGAAAATTACAATAATGTAAGCTATAGGCCTGTATGTAATATAGCTTACATAATTGTAATTTTCATTCCTGTTGATGTTGGTACTGTTTACCAACGAAAAGCTTTCAATATAAATTAATAAATATTCTTGTATTTGAATAACCTATGTTGTTTTAAAGTATATATATATGTATATATATATATATATATATATATATATATATATATATATATATAACTTCGTAACCCGCATTTTAAGAGAAACATTATTGGAGCATGGAAGGTAGTACAAACCTGAGAGATAGCTCAAATTAAAGGCATTGATACGTAGGGGAGGGGAAAATGTATGATTTTCTCAAATTTCAATTTTTATTTTGTTTTAAGAAACTTGAAATACCCAAAATCTGCATAAGAAATACATTACAAAGGAAAACAGCTGAGCAAGATTTGTAAACAAACAAATATGTTTGGATTAGCAAACTCGGATAGATATTATTATGGAACTTTCCTAAACATGTACTAGGTCTATGTTCATTCATATTTCTATGTGTCGAATAGTTGTTTTTTATCAATTTTTATCTGGGTAAAACATTCAGTGCGGAGTTGTAAATTGTGCGACCGCTGCCTGCTCCCGTGAAGCGATACAGTGACGTCACGTTAGCGCTATTCTTACATACGTTTTAATGGCATATACGTATATTTAAATATACCTATAAAGTGTCCAGTCAGGATAGATTTGATTGTAATTTTATACAACATTACCAAATGTTAAATGTATGAAATTACATCCAAAACTGCCCTGATTGGATACTTAATTGGAATATTTCTTTATAAATACATAAATTTAACCTGCCGTGGCAATATCAAAAGTAATAGTTATCAATAATAAACATTCAATGTCTAAATATATGAGACAGTATAACAGTGCAGTGCGTTTTGCCTCTTTTTGCAATAACTATAAATAAGGCTCAGAATCAAACATTCTTAAAAGCAGGGCTTCAATTGATCAAAAACACCTGTTTTAATACATGGTCAACTTTATGTTTCACTAAGTATAGTAAAATTTAAAGGTTTCTAGATATATACTGAAAATACAATTGGTCAGAGAAATAAAATTGAAAACGCATTCACAAAATTATACTTATACGCAATTTTTGTTACGAAACTTTTGAATTATATTAAATTTAATTTGTTATAAGAAATAAAATTACCATACAAAAGTTTAAAATTTATTTCAATGTGAATAGGGGCATTTGCCCCTACAAGCCCCTATTTTGTGTAGAATACCTTAAAATATTTTTTTGACCCGAAATAGTTTTGTTTAAGCCAAAAGAGACAGTTATAAACTGAAGAGTTTCAGGTCGTGGTAGGCCTAATGTTAATACCTATGTCTAACTTTTAAAATGTAAAATAAATTACAAAATTGGTAATACAAATTTTAATAAAAAATAATTACAATTAAAAAAATAAAACATCTATTGTAATTCTCAAATAACTGAAAAAAATAATAAAACAAATTTTACGTTTCGAAACGTTTCACAAAATACTCTTTCTTTACATCAAAAGCGTTCTAACAGCAAACATATCCTGCAAAGTTTACTAACAAGGAGTTGTGAAAACTCTAATGTAATAAACATTGTCTGCAATGGCACTTCCCTTTTGTACAAATCAGGACAGCCGAGTACATTTTGACCTAATTTATTCAAAAAGCAAGTTTAACTAAAGGCAAGTGTTTACGTATTGTGTAAGTAGAAACTGTTGGCTGTAAGTAAAAATTAAAGTTGGAAACAAACAATGAGGCATTGAGGCACGAAACTAAAGATATATTTTGCATAAAAAATACTTACTATTTGTCCATTACCAGCACAACCGTCGACAACTGCGTCTTGTAAAACGTTGAAGTAGAGGAATAGCGCTAGCATACAAGCTACCTTTGCCGAGCAAGCAGAATCGTAACTAAATGTTTTTCCGAATATTTCTCCGTATTTATTGCAACCGGAAGTATAACAGGTGACTAAATAGTTACGTGTCGATTCATGTATGGATTTCTGGTTTGATATTCTCCCACTTTTAATTCTCCCCACCTAATTTCAACTGTTAATCACTCGTTGAATATCCCCCCTATTCCCCCTTCACTAGTTATGATCAATTATTGGATTTAAGTAATTAGTATTGCAATAACATTATACTTCAAAATTTTGCTGCGTTTAATATTTCGATTCAGATTATCTTAACAATACAGTCAACTTAAATACAAGAATGTAAATATGAGCTTGATTTATAAACAGGAAAAACCCTTAGTTGCACGCAATCAATCTAAATATTAGATTTTCAGATCACAGAGTTATTTGCGAAGATATGACAATGCGTTGGGAGCTAATTGTGGATGTAGAAATAAAGGAGAAAGTTCATTTAAAGTGGGGCCCGAAAGAGCTGTGTTACCGAGTTAAGGCTAGTTAAAGATTTCGCCTGGATTTAGAACCTGGATGAATGAAGCATTCTAAGAATAGTTTAGGACATTAATTAGAAGTAAAAATTAATGTTTTTTATGGATCTTCATTTTACAAAGGGATTAAAGTCAGGCCTAGAGCCATATCATGAATAGGTTTTGAGATATTAGAAGTAAAAACAACCTGTTATCTTTCTTGTACAATAACTTCATTAATTGGGTAAACAGAGAGTGATTTAAAATGAAACTCCTCGGAAAATAGTTTTAAGCAACGCGGTATAAAGTATCCTATAGAGAAAGCGAATTATTGTTAAATTAATTAAACATTTGTTTAAAACAGTGCAAAGTAAAATTTACCTGTAAAACAATACCTAAAGCATAGTCAATAATAATTTACAGCAAATTTTCGAAAATGTTTCTTTCAATGTCTATGTTGCTTAGCCCGTTTATAGTTGTCTTATGCTCCTTTAATTATGTCACCAGTGATGTCCTTTACCTAAGCGAATCATTAATAACCAGGGAAATTTACTTAAGTTTAATTTTACGTTGTAATTATTTTTCTCTGTAGATCCTCATAAGGAAAACTCCAGGTGTGTAGATTCTGGTGATCTCGTTGGCCAATTTATATGACCTCCACGACCAATCCACTTATTTAGGAACTTATGATTTTAATAGGTGCAACAATAACAGAAAAATGTGGCGTTGCGCTTTTATTTTGGAAGTACTACAGTGGAATGCAAAGTACCGTATTGCAATATAATCAAAATATGTTTTCAAGATACTGTAGTAGGCTGGAACTTTTGAGCGTTCTTGTGTTGAACAAACTGTACAATTTACTGATATTAAATATTCTCACACAATACACAATGGTAAAACGCTGTTGAAAGTTAATTGTTAGTACAATGGAGACAACGCTAGACCCTCATCCAGCAGTTTGCAAAAAGCATTTGTACGAGAGATATTTAAAGTTAGAATTTCCTACCATAGCTGCAGGAGAAGAAAAGCTTGAAAATAACATGTTTAGTACATTAGCAATATCAGCACTGTTTGTGATCAATCTTTCATTCATTACTGGCAACGGAATGGAAGTACCACACGATGGTCCTAATATCCCTCATGCAGTGGATGATCTTCATTTAGCCTTATGATCCTTAGTTATTTATCACGAAGCCTCTTATATTCCACAAGGTATTGATCAGGCATAGATCCTTAAAGATCTTAAAGATAGATCCGTATAGATCCTTAAAGATCTTCGTCGTAAAAGGGGAATATTTAGGCTAAAGGAACGGGTACACCCATGAATCACATAGATCAGTATGTATGTATTAAGATTGTGTTATTGATGCTCTGTGCGTAGAAAGTGTATAATCGTGTGTAGTAATGAAGTGAGTATTGTTAGATGTGTTTACATTAGACTGACGTACCGTGAAGTACGCCAAACCCCTCTTAGTACGTGCAGGTAGTCGACAACACCGCTAGTTTTAAATGTTGAATCTAAGATAGGTAAAATATTTCAGTTTTCACTACGTAAGCAATAGTTCTTAGCAAATTAGGCAAATAATTATTAAAAGTTACATCTTGGTGAAAAAACGGTGTGTTGAAAAATGATTAGAAAGATCTTAAGGAGCGTCAGAAATTCATAGGATGGTAAATTCACCAACTAGCGTGTAACCAAAATGTGCAAGTTTCAAGGATATTTTCATTGATTGCCAAAATCATCACAAGTGCATAACACTTTGCAAAAGTATAAAACTCCGTGCTGTAAATATATTTTTCTGCTTTTAAATTTCGAAATTTTTATAATTTAGTTGAGTATGATATATACCGACTGTCCTAGATCTAACCAATCCAGCGCTCATCACGAGATCACGCAGAATGTTTTCTATTAAAAATATTCTACGCTAAATTTCCATTCTGCCGGAATTTTCTCAGTGTTATAATTTTACTTAAAGCAACTTGTATTGAGCGTAAACCAAGTAAATTTAAAAATACAAGTGAGAATCCTAAAGTTACGTACTAGAGTCTTTCACCAGGGACGGTGTCTACCTTAGTATCATCGTATCCCGATGGATTTCTAAAGTAACCCACGGTAGCTAAAGTAAATCCAAACACAAGAAGACACAACGACTGTCATTTAAAAGTCATGTTATTTAAACGCCCCAGGATAAAAGATGTCATAAATATCACGGTCAACTACATAAAACAAGGCTCTTTTAGAAAATTGTAGTTTTTTAAAGTTTTAAAAGTGTAAAGATGTAACTATAAAACTTGTTGAGAAAAACTAGTAACAGGAACAAAGTAATATTTTGCAGGTTGAACGTATATCGCTTTTTTAAGCGTTGAAATATGTTTATTAAACCGTGCAAACAGATAAAGGTGTGCACCCAATTGAATAAACATGTAGAGTTAGAATAATACAAAATGCGTAGTTCCAAATGTAAACCTAAATTCAACTGCGTTGCGATAAACCCAGAGCCATTAAATGTTATAACGCAAATTAGTCGTTATTAAAATTTATTTAAAGGTTGGAACGAAGATTTAAGGTTAACCTTACCTATCAAAACTTATGATAGAAGTTTTTGAGGGTATAAATCAAACCTTGTATAACATGAATAAAATCTTTCAGCCCTTTTTATGTTTTAAAAATTTGCTGAACATGTATTACAATATCTCAGACCTATGCAGTAAGCATAGGAATTCTCAAATCGTTCTAGGAAATTTATAGAATGAAATAACCTAGCTACCTAGACTCAGCTAAAATCGATGTAAAACCAATTAGCTACATTGTAGTACTAGGGACAACAAACCCAATGTTTACAAGAAGCCAAAATAATTGATAAGAAAAGTATGTTATGTTTAAATGAAAATCACAATCAGAAAAAATCCTACCATCAAACACAATAACAGCGTAGCAAACACAATCAGAAAAAAAATCACATCATACCGACTATCCCTCAGGGGTCGGTCATTGCTCACGTATTGTTCAATTTCTACATCAATGACTTACCGACAACACTCAACACAAAAGTAAACATGGTCGTAGATAACACAGTGTTAATATATACCGTTACATACGAAATGACATTCACCTGAAACGTAAATTCAAAACTGGTGACTTTGCGAAAGGAATTCCCAAATGCCTATATAAGTCTCTTCCGCTTCAAACTTTCACGCGTAAACCCTCCAGATGCCCTTCAGCTATCACAACACTAAACCCTCGGTCTACCCCAATACCTTGCTAGGGCAAATCATGAACAAGAACGTTATTAAGGACATTTCGACAAGTCCGAGTTAGAGTGAAGTGACGTCTTCAGAACATCCGAGTCACGAACGTAAAGGGGGAGCAGTTATTATTTAGAGGGCGGAGATACATGTGAAAATATTAGTAATAACGATCGATCTAACCATTGACAACAAGATTTTCTAACGTCGAGAACATGCCGTTAGAGCATAAAGTATTTTTTTGCAAATTACCTCTGAGGATGATTTCTATGCAATTGAAATGTACATAAGGTTCTAAGTAAAAGAAAAAGTCACTTGAGGTATTGAGGTTTCATTTAATTAAATTAAAAATTACGCTGCAGTTGTTTTATACAATTTATAGTTAATTTATTTTAATCTATATGTGAATTTCAGAAGCTATTTGTTCATCTTTATACATTATTTTAGCAATATGTTTTGTAATTTTTGCGTTTTCTTAGAATGGTCCTTACAATTTATACCTAATTATAATATTTCGTAAACATTCTTTCCTATTGTACCCTTTTGAAAATCAATTTTGGTAGTATATCTAAGGCAGTTTGTGGCCGAGTGAGTCGACCTAATTTTTCTTTTATTGAGTCAATAGAAGAAATAGATTTGGCGACGTGTACGTTTTACTGCCAGAGTGATTTATTGCAATTATGATACTTTTTGACAGATAACAGCACTGAAACTTTTTGAGCACTAAGTGTTTCATAGCCGCGTTATTGGCTCAGTAATTCGAACCACATATAATACACTTATACCTACGGGACCACCTTACAGTGCTATAATCGTGGGTGAGCTACTGGAGAGCTAGTGTTAACGTCGCCAAGTGCATAGCTCTGCTTCTATCCAAACGTACGGCACACAAACTCAACACACCACTAAAACTATAAGGCGATGGCGTTCACTGGTGGAGCCAGGTGAAATATCTGGGAGGCCTAACGTGGAACCCTCGCATTACCAACACGTTAAAGAAAGCAACAATTAGATTAACACAACTATATCCTATGCCTAACAGAACAAGCCCTCTTTCACTACGGGCGGCCATTATATATACGTATCTATGTTGCGCAGCGTACTCACGACGCTTCACCCGTCTGAGGTCATGTACACGCAGACTCCAGTTACTCCAAAACAAAGTTTTACAAATAAACACGAAGGCACTTAGATGCACAAGATAAACACTACTTCACACTGACTTGAAAGTGCCTTTTATCAAGTAACACCTCCGACACATAGCAACAAGGCTCTACAAACAGATTCATGTACATAGTATAACATCCACACTCATTTCCTCATTGGGTAGTTACGACCCCGCACACGGAACACCCACACGGCCGCTCTCCTTACTGACCGCATAGCTCTAACCATAAAAATGCAGATAATATATTGTATCCATACTAATAGATTATGGTTCACAGTTATGTTCCAGGTGACGCAGAGGCACATCCCTAAAGATGACGCCTACCCCAATGGACATTTTTATTGCATGCCATTTCAGTTTCGAGTAGTCAGAGAAAGAAGAGGTGAATGACACTCCCGTCATAGCCTCACTAACGAGTTTTCTTGGTAGAGTTTCTTTCTTGCAAGGGTTATATTATTAATTTATAATATTTATTAAATTTCAATCGACATTTGCAAGACATTTTAGATAGTCAGTAGTGGGGTGTCCTGGCATCCGATTGAAGTAGCGAGCAAAGTTCCAATGGTAAAGGTAACGTGCACAGGAAATAGTCAATCCGAAAAAAGGTAGCAACTAGAGACGACCTAAGTATTATTTGGACGAGTGCAGAGGGGGTCGACGAAAGTCTCTCTTAACAGATTCCCCAATATTTCCCACCGAATGATTTAACCTAACGGAACTATTTGGAAAAACAAAATTCTAAAAGAATAGATCTCAGTAAAAGTTTGATTCCATTTTATTTTATATTAAAATATATTAAAACTCCGAAGTAATAAACGCGATAATATATTTAAACCAGCAAGTAGAGCGGATGCTGTATTTGAAGGCTTCACGACTGCGCTAAACCAATCTAGGCTCAACTTTCAGAAATGGACCTGAGAGCAGCGATGTCGATTTCCGAAGGACTAAACTAAAAAGTCGAGAGGTAAGTCAAAATGAGAATTATGGGAATATTTTTTTAAAGGTCATATTTTCAAATGAAAGTTCCTTAAAAGTGAACTATCGATTTCACAAGCATATTGGGCCTCACAAATACATTTTATAAGATTCCAGTGATAAAATAATATGTAAAATATTATCCTAATGATAATTTTTGTTAAAAATTATAATTAAATACTAGGAGTAAATAATAAAGATTTATATAATACAATGTTTTGAAATTTATAATTGTTTAATATGACTATTAAAATGTGTTGTATATTAAAATTGTACGAAAATTTACCACTTAACAAATCTATTACAATTTAAATAAAAGAGTTAAAATATTTAAGTTGAACAAAAGGCGAATAATTTTCATTTTGATATTTTAATTTATGCCAAACAGTTTTAATAATTTGAATATTCTTCTTTTATTACTTTAGTTGTTAAAATAGTTTCCCATGTTTAGGTTGGGAATAAATTTGAAAGTTGGAAATTTAAAGAAAATAGCATTAAATTTATAAAAACTATAACCAACAGTTATATTGTAAAATATAAAAATTAATCGGGTTACTAGCTACAACAATATATAATAAAAAGTCAGAAGAACTATAAATATATAGAAACAACTGAGGTTATTTAAATACAAGAATTAATCGGGTTACTAGCTACAACAATATATAATAAAAAGGCAGAAGAAATATAAATATATAGAAACAACTTAGGTTACGTAAATACAAGAATTAATCGGGTTACTAGCTACAGCAATATATCATAAAAAGGAAAAAGAAATATAAATATATAGAAACAACTAAGGTTATTTAAATACAAGAATTAATTTGGTTACTAGCTACAGCAATATATAATAAAACGGCAGAAGAAATATAAATATATAGAAACAACTAAGGTTATTTAAATACAAGAATTATTTATTAATTTATATTCAAAGCTTTTCATTGTTACACAGTACTTACATCATCAGTAATGAATAATGCAAAATATAAAATATATGTTAAAGAAGAAGTTTATGAACTGTTGCTAAATTTATACAAATTGCCAAGTTTATTTTGTACTTGTAACAAAATAGAAATTGAATATATTATCAAATTTATAATTAATTTGTATTTGTTCTGTTATTAATTTGTTGATATTACTGTATTTATATATTTCGAATGCTTCATATGTATATTCATTCTTAATCTTTTAATATGTCTTTTAAAAGTTTCATATTTTTAATATTTCGAAATAGGTGCTTATTATTTATACCATGATTTGCAAAATTTGATTTATATATTTCTGGATTTTTATAAGCATTTAAATGTTCATTATATCTTTCTCTTACTTTTTCTTGGTTTGACCTATGTACCTATGTAACTTTTATTACAGCTTTCACATTCTAATTTATAAACACAACCTTTTTTATGCATATTATTTGTTTTATTATTTTTATTCATTATGTTTATTATTTTATTATTAGTTTTGTATGCAGTATTGATACTTGCATTTTTAAATAACTTGGTGATATTTTTTATTTCATTGCCTATAAATAAAAATGAGGTCCATATTGTGTTTGTATTATTATTATTTTTTTAACTTTAATTGTTTTGTTGTTCATTTAAAGTATCTTAATTAGGTTTGCCAACAGTATTCTTTTTAAAATCGTTTTCTATTGTAATTTGATAAATTATGTTTTTTTTCTTATTTTGATTTCTTCGTTCATGGGGATTTTATGCGTTCTATTTAAGTTATATAAAAAAGCTATTTCTTGGTTTTATGGGTTATTCAAATTAATATGTATAATTTGGTTTGGTAAAGTTGGTTTATGGTATATTATATATTACAATTTTTCATTTTTTATTATTGGTAAATCTAAAAAAAATATTTTATTATATTTTTCAATTTCATAAGTAAATTTGATTTGATTTTTAATTTGGTTTGTTTTATCCAAAATATTTGTTAAATCCATAAACTTATTGTTCAGTATATACATTAAACTTCAGTACATCTACATATCAAACTAATACGAATTTTTGTCATATATATTTATAATTTTATTTATTTCATTATCTAACTGTTATAGAAATATTTCAGATAATATATTTAATAATGGCGAGTCCATAGCAAGTCTTGTTTATAAACTTTGTAATTGTATAAAAAAATGTTTATTTCAATATTAATAATAAAAGAAAAAAATTGGATTGGAATAAAAACTTTAAATGCATTTCAAACCTTTCAATATTTTACTTTGTTATCTTAAACTAAATAAAGAACAGACCTTAAAAAAAACAAAATTCATTACTTTCATAATAGACTCTATAACTCCTTTTGTAAACAGGCAAGTTTATATCACCTTTCCTTACAATCATTCTTTTACACAAATTACTATACATTTAATTTTAATTTGAAATCAAAATGAACACTTTCTTTGTTAATATTTACCAATTCAAAACTGATTATTTAATTTTTCTTCAAATAAAAACTCCTAATTTACTTGCAAAAATTAACTCTAATTTTGTCTATAGAATTTTAGTTTATTTTCAAAAACTTCATTTCAATTTTATAATTTAAACTATCCTTTCATTTGACTTTGAAAAGTAATATTTGACTTTAGTGTCTTAAACCAAATAAAAAACAGACATTTAAGATACAAAATTCTTTTCAACAAACATTGTTACGATATCGACGTATTTAGGATACCTAAAGTAACCGTAAAAACGTATCCCTTACTACCATTTCTCTGAAACAATTGTAACGGTAAGCTATTCAAGTAATGATTTAGCAATCGTTTTTAAAGGAATATGGGACTATAATGTTCATGTATTCAAGATATCTAAGGTATCCTGTAAAGGAGTATTCAGGACTACTGCAAAAGCAACACAATGTGATATAACTATCCTTCTTGTACACGTTCTTTCAGACAAATCTAACGGTATAAGTTTAGCAATTCACGATGCTCTGGCTAATTTAGTAATGATTTAGCAATCGTTTTTAGAAGAATATGGGACTATAATATTCATGTATTCAAGATATCTAAGGTATCCGTAAAGGAGTATTCCGGACTACTGCAAAAGCAACACAATGTGATATAACTATCCTTCTTGTACACGTTCTTTCAGACAAATCTAACGGTATAAGTTTAGCAATTCACGATGCTCTGGCTAATTTAGTAATGATTTAGCAATCGTTTTTAGAAGAATATGGGACTATAATATTTATGAATTCAAGATATTTAAGGTACCCGTAAAAACGTATCCCGGACTACCACGAAAACAACGCAATACTTCCATATTCAATAAACTTGTACATTTTCTTGGAAATCTTTAGGGTATAAAAGGTGCTCTTGCATATCTAATAATGATTTAGCGAGCATGTTATGCAGAATATGTTACTATTATGTTGATGTATTTAAGATACCTATGAATTTCGTACAATCCGATCTCGGAGTACCGCCAAACGAAAACAATGAAGCCATATCTAACACTTTGTACACTTTCTTCCAGACAATACTTGCGTTACACGCTACGCTATTAAAGATGCTCTGGATCATCTAGTTATGATTTAGCAAGCGTGTTAAGCAAAATATATATTACTTTGATGTTGATGTATTTAAGATAATTACGAATTTCGTAAAACCGTATCTTGGATTACCTCAAAACCAAACCAATGTTGTCATATTAAACACTTTGTACACTTTTTATGAAACAATCCTTACGTTACACGTTACGCTATATAAGATGCTCTGGCTGATCTAGTAATGATTTAACGATAGTTTTCTGTACAATATGTTACTATTATGTTGATGTATTTAAAATACCTATAAATTTCGTAAAATCGTATCTCGGAGTAAATAAAAACCTAATGCTATGTTGCTAAATCCAACACAATTGTACATTTACTTCGAGACGATCCTTACTTTACACGTTACGCTATATAAGATGCTATTGCTAATCTAGTAATGATTTTCCAAGCGTGTTCTGCAGAACATATATTACTATGATGATGATGTATTAAAATACCTATGAATTTCGTAAGATCCAACCTCGGAGTACCGCAAAACCAAAACAATGTTGCCATATCCAACAACACTTGGGCATTTACTTCGCGACTATCCTTATGTTACACGTTTTGCTATATAAGATGCTCTGGCTGATCTATTATGGTTTTTTCATGCGTGTTAAGCTGAGTATATATTACTATGATGATGAATAATTTAAGATACCTATGAATTTTGTAAAATCCAAACTCGGAGTACCGCCAAACGAAAACAATGTTGCCATATCCAACACACTTGTACATTTACTTCGAGACTATCCTTATGTTACACGTTAAGCTATATAAGAAGCTCTAGGCGATCTAGTAATGATTTAGCAATCGTGTTATGCAGAATATGTTACTATTATGAAGAAGTATTAAAGTGAACCATGATTTTCATAAAATCGTATCTCAGAGTAAATTAAAAACCAAATACAATGTTGCCATATCCAACACACTTGTACATTACTTCGACCCAATTCTTACGTTACACGCAACGCTATATCAGATCCTCTGGCTGATCTAGTAACGAATTAGCGAACGAGTTCTTCAGAATATGTTACTATTATGTAGATGTATTAAAAAAACCTATGAATTTCGTATAATATTACCTCGAAGTAGATCAAAACCAAATAGTATGTTGCCATATCCGACACACTTGTACATTTACTTCGAGACGATCCTAACGTTAGACTTTACGCTATATAAGATGATCCGGCTGATCTAGTATTGATTTTGCAAGCGTGTTAAGTATAATATACATTACTATGATGTTGATCTATAAGGATACATATGAAGTTTGTAAAATCCAATCTCGGGGTACCGCAAAAGCTAAACAATGAAGCCATATTCAACACTTTGTACACTTTCTTCGAGACTATCCTTTCGTTACACGTTACGCTATATAAGATTCTCTGGCTGATCTAGTATTGATTTAGCAAGCGTGTAAGCAGAATATATTTTACTGTATTGTTGATGTATTTAAGGTACCTATGAATTTCGTACAATCCGATCTCGGAGTACCGCCAAACAAAAACAATGAAGCCATATCCAACACTTTGTACACTTTCTTCCAGACAATACTTGCGTTACACGTTACGCTATATAAGATGCTCTGTCTGATAGAGTAATGTTTTAGTGAGTGTGTAAGCAGAATATATATTACTGTAATGTTGATGTATTCAAGATACCTATGAATTTCGTACAATCCTAACTCGGAGTACCGCCAAACAAAAACAATGAAGCCATATCCAACACTTTGTACACTTTCTTCCAGACAATACTTGCGTTACACGTTACGCTTTATATGATGCTCTGTCTGATAGAGTAATGCTTTAGTGAGTGTGTAAGCAGAATATATATTACTGTAATGTTGATGTATTCAAGATACCTATGAATCTCGTACAATCCGATCTCGGAGTACCGCCAAACAAAAACAATGAAGAAATATACAACACTTTGTACACTTTCTTCCAGACAATACTTGCGTTACATGTTACGCTATATAAGATGCTCTGTCTGATAGAGTAGTGTTTTAGTGAGGGTGTAAGCAGAATATATATTACTGTAATGTTGATGTATTCAAGATACCTATGAATTTCGTACAATCCGATCTCGGAGTACCGCCAAACAAAAACAATGAAGCCATATCCAACACTTTGTACACTTTCTTCCAGACAATACTTGCGTTACACGTTACGCTATATAAGATGCTCTGTCTGATAGAGTAATGTTTTAGTGAGTGTGTAAGCAGAATATATATTACTGTAATGTTGATGTATTCAAGATACCTATGAATTTCGTACAATCCGATCTCGGAGTACCGCCAAACAAAAACAATGAAGCCATATACAACACTTTGTACACTTTCTTCCAGACAATACTTGCGTTACACGTTACGCTACATAAGATGCTCTGTCTGATAGAGTAATGTTTTAGTGAGTGTGTAAGCAGAATATATATTACTGTAATGTTGATGTATTCAAGATACCTATGAATTTCGTACAATCCGAACTCGGAGTACCGCCAAACAAAAACAATGAAGCCATATCCAACACTTTGTACACTTTCTTCCAGACAATACTTGCGTTACACGTTACGCTATATAAGATGCTCTGTCTGATAGAGTAATGTTTTAGTGAGTGTGTAAACAGAATATATATTACTGTAATGTTGATGTATTCAAGATACCTATGAATTTCGTACAATCCGATCTCGGAGTACCGCCAAACAAAAACAATGAAGCCATATCCAACACTTTTTACACTTTCTTCCAGACAATACTTGCGTTACACGTTACGCTATATAAGATGCTCTGTCTGATAGAGTAATGTTTTAGTGAGTGTGTAAGCAGAATATATATTATTGTAATGTTGATGTATTCAAGATACCTATGAATTTCGTACAATCCGATCTCGGAGTACCGCCAAACAAAAACAATGAAGCCATATACAACACTTTGTACACTTTCTTCCAGACAATACTTGCGTTACACGTTACGCTATATAAGATGCTCTGTCTGATAGAGTAATGTTTTAGTGAGTGTGTAAGCAGAATATATATTACTGTAATGTTGATGTATTCAAGATACCTATGAATTTCGTACAATCCGATCTCGGAGTACCGCCAAACAAAAACAATGAAGCCATATACCACACTTTGTACACTTTCTTCCAGACAATACTTGCGTTACACGTTACGCTATATAAGATGCTCTGTCTGATAGAGTAATGTTTTAGTGAGTGTGTAAGCAGAATATATATTATTGTAATGTTGATGTATTCAAGATACCTATGAATTTCGTACAATCCGATCTCGGAGTACCGCCAAACAAAAACAATGAAGCCATATACAACACTTTGTACACTTTCTTCCAGACAATACTTGCGTTACACGTTACGCTATATAAGATGCTCTGTCTGATAGAGTAATGTTTTAGTGAGTGTGTAAGCAGAATATATATTACTGTAATGTTGATGTATTCAAGATAAATATGAATTTCGTACAATCCGATCTCGGAGTACCGCCAAACAAAAACAATGAAGCCATATCCAACACTTTGTACACTTTCTTCCAGACAATACTTTCGGTACTCGTTAGGCTATATAAGATGCTCTGTCTGATAGAGTAATGTTTTAGTGAGTGTGTAAACAGAATATATATTACTGTAATGTTGATGTATTCAAGACACCTATGAATTTCGTACAATCCGAACTCGGAGTACCGCCAAACAAAAACAATGAAGCCATATCCAACACCTTGTACACTTTCTTCCAGACAATACTTGCGTTACACGTTACGCTATATAAGATGCTCTGTCTGATAGAGTAATGTTTTAGTGAGCGTGTAAGCAGAATATATATTACTGTAATGTTGATGTATTCAAGATACCTATGAATTTCGTACAATCCGATCTCGGAGTACCGCCAAACAAAAACAATGAAGCCATATCCAACACGTTGTACACTTTCTTCCAGACAATACTTACGGTACTCGTTAGGCTATATAAGATGCTCTGTCTGATAGAGTAATGTTTTAGTGAGTGTGTAAACAGAATATATATTACTGTAATGTTGATGTATTCAAGACACCTATGAATTTCGTACAATCCGAACTCGGAGTACCGCCAAACAAAAACAATGAAGCCATATCCAACACCTTGTACACTTTCTTCCAGACAATACTTGCGTTACACGTTACGCTATATAAGATGCTCTGTCTGATAGAGTAATGTTTTAGTGAGCGTGTAAGCAGAATATATATTACTGTAATGTTGATGTATTCAAGATACCTATGAATTTCGTACAATCCGATCTCGGAGTACCGCCAAACAAAAACAATGAAGCCATATCCAACACTTTGTACACTTTCTTCCAGACAATACTTGCGTTACACGTTACGCTATATAAGATGCTCTGTCTGATAGAGTAATGTTTTAGTGAGTGTGTAAGCAGAATATATATTACTGTAATGTTGATGTATTCAAGATACCTATGTATTTCGTACAATCCGATCTCGGAATACCGCCAATCAAAAACAATGAAGCCATATCCAACACTTTGTACACTATCTTCCAGACAATACTTGCGTTACACGTTACGCTATATAAGATGCTCTGTCTGATAGAGTAATGTTTTAGTGAGTGTGTAAGCAGAATATATATTACTGTAATATTGATGTATTCAAGATACCTATGAATTTCGTACAATCCGATCTCGGAGAACCGCCAAACAAAAACAATGAAGCCATATCCAACACTTTGTACACTTTCTTCCAAACAATACTTGCGTTACACGTTACGCTATATAAGATGCTCTGTCTGATAGAGTAATGTTTTAGTGAGTGTGTAAGCAGAATATATATTACTGTAATGTTGATGTATTCAAGATACCTATGAATTTCGTACAATCTGATCTCGGAGTACCGCCAATCGAAAACAATGAAGCCATATCCAACACTTTGTACACTTTCTTCCAGACAATACTTACGGTACTCGTTAGGCTATATAAGATGCTCTGTCTGATAGAGTAATGTTTTAGTGAGCATGTAAGCAGAATATATATTACTTTAATGTTGATGTATTCAAGATACCTATGAATTTCGTACAATCCGATCTCGGAGTACCGCCAAACAAAAACAATGAAGCCATATCCAACACTTTTTACACTTTCTTCCAGACAATACTTGCGTTACACGTTACGCTATATAAGATGCTCTGTCTGATAGAGTAATGTTTTAGTGAGTGTGTAAGCAGAATATATATTATTGTAATGTTGATGTATTCAAGATACCTATGAATTTCGTACAATCCGATCTCGGAGTACCGCCAAACAAAAACAATGAAGCCATATACAACACTTTGTACACTTTCTTCCAGACAATACTTGCGTTACACGTTACGCTATATAAGATGCTCTGTCTGATAGAGTAATGTTTTAGTGAGTGTGTAAGCAGAATATATATTACTGTAATGTTGATGTATTCAAGATACCTATGAATTTCGTACAATCCGATCTCGGAGTACCGCCAAACAAAAACAATGAAGCCATATACCACACTTTGTACACTTTCTTCCAGACAATACTTGCGTTACACGTTACGCTATATAAGATGCTCTGTCTGATAGAGTAATGTTTTAGTGAGTGTGTAAGCAGAATATATATTATTGTAATGTTGATGTATTCAAGATACCTATGAATTTCGTACAATCCGATCTCGGAGTACCGCCAAACAAAAACAATGAAGCCATATACAACACTTTGTACACTTTCTTCCAGACAATACTTGCGTTACACGTTACGCTATATAAGATGCTCTGTCTGATAGAGTAATGTTTTAGTGAGTGTGTAAGCAGAATATATATTACTGTAATGTTGATGTATTCAAGATAAATATGAATTTCGTACAATCCGATCTCGGAGTACCGCCAAACAAAAACAATGAAGCCATATCCAACACTTTGTACACTTTCTTCCAGACAATACTTACGGTACTCGTTAGGCTATATAAGATGCTCTGTCTGATAGAGTAATGTTTTAGTGAGTGTGTAAACAGAATATATATTACTGTAATGTTGATGTATTCAAGACACCTATGAATTTCGTACAATCCGAACTCGGAGTACCGTCAAACAAAAACAATGAAGCCATATCCAACACCTTGTACACTTTCTTCCAGACAATACTTGCGTTACACGTTACGCTATATAAGATGCTCTGTCTGATAGAGTAATGTTTTAGTGAGCGTGTAAGCAGAATATATATTACTGTAATGTTGATGTATTCAAGATACCTATGAATTTCGTACAATCCGATCTCGGAGTACCGCCAAACAAAAACAATGAAGCCATATCCAACACTTTGTACACTTTCTTCCAGACAATACTTACGGTACTCGTTAGGCTATATAAGATGCTCTGTCTGATAGAGTAATGTTTTAGTGAGTGTGTAAACAGAATATATATTACTGTAATGTTGATGTATTCAAGACACCTATGAATTTCGTACAATCCGAACTCGGAGTACCGCCAAACAAAAACAATGAAGCCATATCCAACACCTTGTACACTTTCTTCCAGACAATACTTGCGTTACACGTTACGCTATATAAGATGCTCTGTCTGATAGAGTAATGTTTTAGTGAGCGTGTAAGCAGAATATATATTACTGTAATGTTGATGTATTCAAGATACCTATGAATTTCGTACAATCCGATCTCGGAGTACCGCCAAACAAAAACAATGAAGCCATATCCAACACTTTGTACACTTTCTTCCAGACAATACTTGCGTTACACGTTACGCTATATAAGATGCTCTGTCTGATAGAGTAATGTTTTAGTGAGTGTGTAAGCAGAATATATATTACTGTAATGTTGATGTATTCAAGATACCTATGAATTTCGTACAATCCGATCTCGGAATACCGCCAATCAAAAACAATGAAGCCATATCCAACACTTTGTACACTATCTTCCAGACAATACTTGCGTTACACGTTACGCTATATAAGATGCTCTGTCTGATAGAGTAATGTTTTAGTGAGTGTGTAAGCAGAATATATATTACTGTAATGTTGATGTATTCAAGATACCTATGAATTTCGTACAATCCGATCTCGGAATACCGCCAATCAAAAACAATGAAGCCATATCCAACACTTTGTACACTATCTTCCAGACAATACTTGCGTTACACGTTACGCTATATAAGATGCTCTGTCTGATAGAGTAATGTTTTAGTGAGTGTGTAAGCAGAATATATATTACTGTAATATTGATGTATTCAAGATACCTATGAATTTCGTACAATCCGATCTCGGAGAACCGCCAAACAAAAACAATGAAGCCATATCCAACACTTTGTACACTTTCTTCCAAACAATACTTGCGTTACACGTTACGCTATATAAGATGCTCTGTCTGATAGAGTAATGTTTTAGTGAGTGTGTAAGCAGAATATATATTACTGTAATGTTGATGTATTCAAGATACCTATGAATTTCGTACAATCCGATCTCGGAGTACCGCCAAACAAAAACAATGAAGCCATATCCAACACTTTGTACACTTTCTTCCAGACAATACTTACGGTACTCGTTAGGCTATATAAGATGCTCTGTCTGATAGAGTAATGTTTTAGTGAGTGTGTAAACAGAATATATATTACTGTAATGTTGATGTATTCAAGACACCTATGAATTTCGTACAATCCGAACTCGGAGTACCGCCAAACAAAAACAATGAAGCCATATCCAACACCTTGTACACTTTCTTCCAGACAATACTTGCGTTACACGTTACGCTATATAAGATGCTCTGTCTGATAGAGTAATGTTTTAGTGAGCGTGTAAGCAGAATATATATTACTGTAATGTTGATGTATTCAAGATACCTATGAATTTCGTACAATCCGATCTCGGAGTACCGTCAAACAAAAACAATGAAGCCATATCCAACACTTTGTACACTTTCTTCCAGACAATACTTGCGTTACACGTTACGCTATATAAGATGCTCTGTCTGATAGAGTAATGTTTTAGTGAGTGTGTAAGCAGAATATATATTACTGTAATGTTGATGTATTCAAGATACCTATGAATTTCGTACAATCCGATCTCGGAATACCGCCAATCAAAAACAATGAAGCCATATCCAACACTTTGTACACTATCTTCCAGACAATACTTGCGTTACACGTTACGCTATATAAGATGCTCTGTCTGATAGAGTAATGTTTTAGTGAGTGTGTAAGCAGAATATATATTACTGTAATATTGATGTATTCAAGATACCTATGAATTTCGTACAATCCGATCTCGGAGAACCGCCAAACAAAAACAATGAAGCCATATCCAACACTTTGTACACTTTCTTCCAAACAATACTTGCGTTACACGTTACGCTATATAAGATGCTCTGTCTGATAGAGTAATGTTTTAGTGAGTGTGTAAGCAGAATATATATTACTGTAATGTTGATGTATTCAAGATACCTATGAATTTCGTACAATCTGATCTCGGAGTACCGCCAAACGAAAACAATGAAGCCATATCCAACACTTTGTACACTTTCTTCCAGACAATACTTACGGTACTCGTTAGGCTATATAAGATGCTCTGTCTGATAGAGTAATGTTTTAGTGAGCATGTAAGCAGAATATATATTACTTTAATGTTGATGTATTCAAGATACCTATGAATTTCATACAATCCGATCTAGGAGTCCCGCCAAACAAAAACAATGAAGCCATATACAACACTTTGTACACTTTCTTCCAGACAATACTTGCGTTACACGTTACGCTATATAAGATGCTCTGTCTGATAGAGTAATGTTTTAGTGAGTGTGTAAGCAGAATATATATTACTGATTTGTTGATGTATTTAAGATACCTATGAATTTCGTACAATCCGATCTCGGAGTACCGCCAAACCAAAACAATGAATCCATATCCAACACTTTGTACACTTTCTTCCAGACAATACTTACGGTACTCGTTCGGCTAAATAATATGCTCTGTCTGATAGAGTAATGTTTTAGTGAGTGTGTAAGCAGAATATATATTACTGTAATGTTGATGTATTCAAGATACCTATGAATTTCGTAGAATCCGATCTCGGAGTACCGCCAAACAAAAACAATGAAGCCATATTAAACACTTTGTACACTTTCTTCCAGACAATACTTGCGTTACACGTTACGCTATATAAGATGCTCTGGATCATCTAGTAATGATTTAGCGAGCGTGATAGGCAATATATGTTACTATGATGTTGATGTATTAAAAATATCTATAAATTTCGTAAAATCTTATATCGGAGTAAATCAAAACAAAAACTATTTCGCAATATCCATCACTTTCTACACTTTCTTCCAGACAATATTTACGTTAGACATTACGCTATATAAGATGTTCTGGCTGATCAAGTATAGGTTTAGCTAGCGTGTTAGCACAATTTTTACTATTATGTAGATGTATTAAAGATACCTACGAATTTCGTAAAACCGTACCTCGGAGTACCGCAAAACCAAAACAATTTTCCCATACCTAACACTTCGTGCACTTTGCTCGTGTAAATTCTAACGTTACGCGTTACGCTATATAAGATGCTCAGGCTGATCTAGTATAGGTTTAGCTAGCGTGTTAGCACAATTTTTACTATTATGTAGATGTATTAAAGATACCTACGAATTTCGTAAAACCGTATCTCCGCGTACCACAAAACCAAAACAATTTTCCCATACCTGACACTTCGTGCACTTTGCTTGTGTAAATTCTAACGTTACGCGTTACGCTATATAAGATGCTCTGGCTGATCTAGTATAGGTTTAGCTAGCGTGTTAGCACAATTTTTACTATTATGTAGATGTATTAAAGATACCTACGAATTTCGTAAAACCGTATCTCGGCGTACCACAAAACCAAAAAAAATTTTCCCATACCGAACACTTCGTGCACTTTGCTTGTGTAAATTCTAACGTTACGCGTTACGCTATGTAAGATGCTCTGGCTGATCTAGTATAGGTTTAGCTAGCGTGTTAGCACAATTTTTACTATTATGTAGATGTATTAAAGATACCTACGAATTTCATAAAACCGTATCTCGGAGTACCGCAAAACCAAAACAATTTTAACATACCTAACACTTCGTGCACTTTGCTCGTGTAAATTCTAACGTTACGCGTTACGCTATATAAGATGCTCTGGCTGATCTAGTATAGGTTTAGCTAGCGTGTTAGCACAATTTTTACTATTATGTAGATGTATTAAAGATACCTACGAATGACGTAAAACCGTATCTCGTAGTACCGCAAAACCAAAACAATTTTCCCATACCTAACACTTCGTGCACTTTGCTCGTGTAAATTCTAACGTTACGCGTTACGCTATATAAGATGCTCTGGCTGATCTAGTATAGGTTTAGCTAGCGTGTTAGCACAATTTTTACTATTATGTAGATGTATTAAAGATACCTACGAATTTCATAAAAACGTATCTCGGATTACAGCAAAACCAAACCAATGTTGTCATATTAAACACATTGTACACTTTTTTTGAAACAATCCTTACGTTACACGTTACGCTATATAAGATGCTCTGGCTGATATCGTAATGATTTAGCGATAGTGTTCTGTAGAATATGTTACTATTATACTGATGTATTAAAAATATCTATAAATTTCGTAAAATCTTATATCGGAGTAAATCAAAACAAAAACTATGTCGCAATATCCAACACTTTCTACACTTTCTTCCAGACAATACTTACGTCAGACATTACGCAATATAAGATGCTGTGGCTGATCTAGTATAGGTTTAGCTAGCGTGTTAGCACAATTTTTACTATTATGTAGATGTATTAAAGATACCTACGATTTTCGTAAAACCGTATCTCGGAGTACCGCAAAACCAAAACAATTTTCCCATACCTAACACTTCGTGCACTTTGCTCGTGTAAATTTTAACGTTACGCGTTACGCTATATATGGTGCTCTGGCTGATCTAGTATAGGTTTAGCTAGCGTGTTAGCACAATTTTTACTATTATGTAGATGTATTAAAGATACCTACGAATTTCGAAAAACCGTATCTCGGAGTACTGCAAAACCAAATCAATTTTCCCATACCTAACACTTCGTGCACTTTGCTCGTGTAAAATCTAACGTTACGCGTTGCGCTATATAAGATGCTCTGGCTGATCTAGTATAGGTTTAGCTAGCGTGTTAGCACAATTTTTACTATTATGTAGATGTATTAAAGATACCTACGAATGTCGTAAAACCGTATCTCGGAGTACCGCAAAACCAAAACAATTTTCCCATACCTAACACTTCGTGCACTTTGCTCGTGTAAATTATAACGTTACGCGTTACGCTATATAAGATGCTCTGGCTGATCTAGTATAGGTTTAGCTAGCGAGTTAGCACAATTTTTACTATTATGTAGATGTATTAAAGATACCTACGAATTTCATAAAAACGTATCTCGGATTACCGCAAAACCAAACCAATGTTGTCATATTAAACACATTGTACACTTTTTTTGAAACAATCCTTACGTTACACGTTACGCTATATAAGATGCTCTAGCTGATGTAGTAATGATTTAGCGATAGTGTACTGTAGAATATATTACTATTATGTTGATGTATTGAGAATATCTATAAATTTCGTAAAATCTTATATCGGAGTAAATCAAAACAAAAACTATGTCGCATTATCCAACACTTTCTACACTTTCTTCCAGACAATACTTACGTTAGACATTACGCTATATAAGATGCCTTGGCTAATCTAGTATAGGTTTAGCTAGCGTGTTAGCACAATTTTTACTATTATGTAGATGTATTAAAGATACCTACGAATTTCGTAAAACCGTATCTCGGAGTACCGCAAAACCAAAACAATTTTCCCATACCTAACACTTCGTGCACTTTGCTCGTGTAAATTCTAACGTTACGCGTTACGCTATATAAGATGCTCTGGCTGATCTAGTATAGGTTTAGCTAGCGTGTTAGCACAATTTTTACTATTATGTAGATGTATTAAAGATACCTACGAATTTCGTAAAACCGTATCTCGGCGTACCACAAAACCAAAACAATTTTCCCATACCGAACACTTCGTGCACTTTGCTTGTGTAAATTCTAACGTTACGCGTTACGCTATGTAAGATGCTCTGGCTGATCTAGTATAGGTTTAGCTAGCGTGTTAGCACAATTTTTACTATTATGTAGATGTATTAAAGATACCTACGAATTTCATAAAACCGTATCTCGGAGTACCGCAAAACCAAAACAATTTTCCCATACCTAACACTTCGTGCACTTTGCTCGTGTAAATTCTAACGTTACGCGTTACGCTATATAAGATGCTCTGGCTGATCTAGTATAGGTTTAGCTAGCGTGTTAGCACAATTTTTACTATTATGTAGATGTATTAAAGATACCTACGAATGACGTAAAACCGTATCTCGTAGTACCGCAAAACCAAAACAATTTTCCCATACCTAACACTTCGTGCACTTTGCTCGTGTAAATTCTAACGTTACGCGTTTCGCTATATAAGATGCTCTGGCTGATCTAGTATAGGTTTAGCTAGCGTGTTAGCACAATTTTTACTATTATGTAGATGTATTAAAGATACTTACGAATTTCATAAAAACGTATCTCGGATTACCGCAAAACCAAACCAATGTTGTCATATTAAACACATTGTACACTTTTTTTGAAACAATCCTTACGTTACACGTTACGCTATATAAGATGCTCTGGCTGATATCGTAATGATTTAGCGATAGTGTTCTGTAGAATATGTTACTATTATACTGATGTATTAAAAATATCTATAAATTTCGTAAAATCTTATATCGGAGTAAATCAAAACAAAAACTATGTCGCAATATCCAACACTTTCTACACTTTCTTCCAGACAATACTTACGTCAGACATTACGCAATATAAGATGCAGTGGCTGATCTAGTATAGGTTTAGCTAGCGTGTTAGCACAATTTTTACTATTATGTAGATGTATTAAAGATACCTACGATTTTCGTAAAACCGTATCTCGGAGTACCGCAAAACCAAAACAATTTTCCCATACCTAACACTTCGTGCACTTTGCTCGTGTAAATTTTAACGTTACGCGTTACGCTATATAAGATGCTCTGGCTGATCTAGTATAGGTTTAGCTAGCGTGTTAGGACAATTTTTACTATTATGTAGATGTATTAAAGATACCTACGAATTTCGAAAAACCGTATCTCGGAGTACTGCAAAACCAAAACAATTTTCCCATACCTAACACTTCGTGCACTTTGCTCGTGTAAAATCTAACGTTACGCGTTGCGCTATATAAGATGCTCTGGCTGATCTAGTATAGGTTTAGCTAGCGTGTTAGCACAATTTTTACTATTATGTAGATGTATTAAAGATACCTACGAATGTCGTAAAACCGTATCTCGGAGTACCGCAAAACCAAAACAATTTTCCCATACCTAACACTTCGTGCACTTTGCTCGTGTAAATTCTAACGTTACGCGTTACGCTATATAAGATGCTCTGGCTGATCTAGTATAGGTTTAGCTAGCGAGTTAGCACAATTTTTACTATTATGTAGATGTATTAAAGATACCTACGAATTTCATAAAAACGTATCTCGGATTACCGCAAAACCAAACCAATGTTGTCATATTAAACACATTGTACACTTTTTTTGAAACAATCCTTACGTTACACGTTACGCTATATAAGATGCTCTGGCTGATATGGTAATGATTTAGCGATAGTGTTCTGTAGAATATGTTACTATTATATTGATGTATTAAAAATATCTATAAATTTCGTAAAATCTTATATCGGAGTAAATCAAAACAAAAACTATGTCGCACTATCCAACACTTTCTACACTTTCTTCCAGACAATACTTACGTTAGACATTACGTTATATAAGATGCTCTGGCTGATCTAGTATAGGTTTAGCTAGCGTGTTAGCACAATTTTTACTATTATGTAGATGTATTAAAGATACCTACGAATGTCGTAAAACCGTATCTCGGAGTACCGCAAAACCAAAACAATTTTCCCATACCTAACACTTCGTGCACTTTGCTCGTGTAAATTCTAACATTACGCGTTACGCTATATAAGATGCTCTGGCTGATCTAGTATAGGTTTAGCTAGCTTGTTAGCACAGTTTTTACTATTATGTAGATGTATTAAAGATACCTACGGATTTCATAAAAACGTATCTCGGATTACCGCAAAACCAAACCAATGTTGTCATATTAAACACATTGTACACTTTTTTTGAAACAATCCTTACGTTACACGTTACGCTATATAAGATGCTCTGGCTGATATAGTATTGATTTAGCGATAGTGTTCTGTAGAATATGTTACAATTATATTGATGTATTAAAAATATCTATAAATTTCGTAAAATCTTATATCGGAGTAAATCAAAACAAAAACTATGTCGCACTATCCAACACTTTCTACACTTTCTTCCAGACAATACTTACGTTAGACATTACGCTATATAAGATGCTCTGGCTGATCTAGTATAGGTTTAGCTAGCGTGTTAGCACAATTTTTACTATTATGTAGATGTATTAAAGATACCTACGAATTTCGTAAAACCGTATCTCGGAGTACCGCAAAACCAAAACAATTTTCCCATACCTAACACTTCGTGCACTTTGCTCGTGTAAATTCTAACGTTACGCGTTACGCTATATAAGATGCTCTGGCTGATCTAGTATAGGTTTAGCTAGCGTGTTAGCACAATTTTTACTATTATGTAGATGTATTAAAGATACCTACGAATTTCGTAAAACCGTATCTCGGAGTACCGCAAAACCAAAACAATTTCCCCATACCTAACACTTCGTGCACTTTGCACGTGTAAATTCTAATGTTCGCGTTACGCTATATAAGATGCTCTGGCTGATCTAGTATAGGTTTAGCTAGCGTGTTAGCACAATTTTTACTATTATGTAGATGTATTAAAGATACCTACGAATTTCGTAAACCGTATCTCGGAGTACCGCAAAACCAAAACAATTTTCCCATACCTAACACTTCGTGCACTTTGCTCGTGTAAATTATAACGTTACGCGTTACGCTATATAAGATGCTCTGGCTGATCTAGTATAGGTTTAGCTAGCGTGTTAGCACAATTTTTACTATTATGTAGATGTATTAAAGATACCTACGAATTTCGTAAAACCGTATCTCGGATTACCGCAAAACCAAAACAATTTTCCCATACCTAACACTTCGTGCACTTTGCACGTGTAAATTCTAACGTTACGCGTTACGCTATATAAGATGCTCTGGCTGATGTAGTATAGGTTTAGCTAGCGTGTTAGCACAATTTTTACCATTAAGTAGATGTATTAAAGATACCTACGAATTTCATAAAAACGTATCTCGGATTACCGCATAACCAAACCAATGTTGTCATATTAAACACATTGTACACTTTTTTTGAATCAATCCTTACGTTATACGTTACGCTATATAAGATGCTCTAGCTGATGTAGTAATGATTTAGCGATAGTGTTCTGTAGAATATGTTACTATTATATTGATGTATTAAAAATATCTATAAATTTCGTAAAATCTTATATCGGAGTAAATCAAAACAAAAACTATGTCGCAATATCCAACACTTTCTACACTTTCTTCCAGACAATACTTACGTTAGACATTACCCTATATAAGATGCTCTGGCTGATCTAGTATAGGTTTAGCTAGCGTGGTAGCACAATTTTTACTCTTATGTAGATGTATTAAAGATACCTACGAATTTCGTAAAACCGTATCTCGGAGTACCGCAAAACCAAAACAATTTTCCCATACCTAACACTTCGTGCACTTTGCTCGTGTAAATTCTAACGTTACGCGTTACGCTATATAAGATGCTCTGGCTGATCTAGTATAGGTTTAGCTAGCGTGTTAGCACAATTTTTACTATTATGTAGATGTATTAAAGATACCTACGAATTTCGTAAAACCGTATCTCGGAGTACCGCAAAACCAAAACAATTTTCCCATACCTAACACTTCGTGCACGTTGCTCGTGTAAATTCTAACGTTACGCGTTACGCTATATAAGATGCTCTGGCTGATCTAGTATAGGTTTAGCTAGCGTGTTAGCACAATTTTTACTATTATGTAGATGTATTATAGATACCTACGAATTTCGTAAAACTGTATCTCGGAGTACCGCAAAACCAAAACAATTTTCCCATACCTAACACTTCGTGCACTTTGCTCTTGTAAATTCTAACGTTACGCATTACGCTATATAAGATTCTCTGGCTGATCTAGTATAGGTTTAGCTAGCGTGTTAGCACAATTTTTACTATTATGTAGATGTATTAAAGATACCTACGAATTTCGTAAAACCGTATCTCGGAGTACCGCAAAACCAAAACAATTTTCCCATACCTAACACTTCGTGCACTTTGCTCGTGTAAATTCTAACGTTACGCGGTACGCTATTTAAGATGCTCTGGCTGATCTAGTTTAGGTTTAGCTAGCGTGTTAGCACAATTTTTACTATTATGTAGATGTATTAAAGATACCTACGAATTTCGTAAAACCGTAACTCGGAGTACCGCAAAAACAAAACAATTTTCCCATACCTAACACTTCGTGCACTTTGCTCGTGTAAATTCTAACGTTACGCGTTACGCTATATAAGATTCTCTGGCTGATCTAGTATAGGTTTAGCTAGCGTGTTAGCACAATTTTTACTATTATGTAGATGTATTAAAGATACCTACGAATTTTATGAAAACGTATCTCGGATTACCGCAAAACCAAACCAATGTTGTCATATTAAACACATTGTACACTTTTTTTGAAACAATCCTTACGTTACACGTTACGCTATATAAGATGCTCTGGCTGATATAGTAATGATTTAGCGATAGTGTTCTGTAGAATATGTTACTATTATGTTGATGTAATAAAAATATCTATAAATTTCGTAAAATCGTATATCGGAGTAAATCAAAACCAAAACTATGTCGCAATATCCAACGTTTTCTACACTTTCTTCCAGACAATATTTACATTAGACATTACGCTATATAAGATGCTCTGGGTGATCTAGTATAGGTTTAGCTAGCGTGTTAGCACAGTTTTTACTATAATGCAGATGTATTTAAGATACCTACGAATTTCATAAAAACGTATCTCGGATTACCGCAAAACCAAACCAATGTTGTCATATTAAACACATTGTACAATTTTTTGAAACAATCCTTACGTTACACGTTACGCTATATAAGATGCTCTGGCTGATATAGTAATGATTTAGCGATAGTTTTCTGTAGAATATGTTACTATTATATTGATGTATTAAAAATATCTATAAATTTCGTAAAATCTTATATCGGAGTAAATCAAAACAAAAACTATGTCGCAATATCCAACACTTTCTACACTTTCTTCCAGACAATAATTACGTTAGACATTACGCTATATAAGATGCTCTGGCTGATCTAGTATAGGTTTAGCTAGCGTGTTAGCACAATTTTTACTATTATGTAGATGTATTAAAGATACCTACGAATTTCATAAAACCGTATCTCGGAGTACCGCAAAACCAAAACAATTTTCCCATACCTAACACTTCGTGCACTTTGCTCGTGTAAATTCTAACGTTACGCGTTACGCTATATAAGATGCTCTGGCTGATCTAGTATAGGTTTAGCTAGCGTGTTAGCACAATTTTTACTATTATGTAGATGTATTAAAGATACCTACGAATGTCGTAAAACCGTATCTCGTAGTACCGCAAAACCAAAACAATTTTCCCATACCTAACACTTCGTGCACTTTGCTCGTGTAAATTCTAACGTTACGCGTTACGCTATATAAGATGCTCTGGCTGATCTAGTATAGGTTTAGCTAGCGTGTTAGCACAATTTTTACTATTATGTAGATGTATTAAAGATACCTACGAATTTCATAAAAACGTATCTCGGATTACCGCAAAACCAAACCAATGTTGTCATATTAAACACATTGTACACTTTTTTTGAAACAATCCTTACGTTACACGTTACGCTATATAAGATGCTCTGGCTGATATCGTAATGATTTAGCGATAGTGTTCTGTAGAATATGTTACTATTATATTGATGTATTAAAAATATCTATAAATTTCGTAAAATCTTATATCGGAGTAAATCAAAACAAAAACTATGTCGCAATATCCAACACTTTCTACACTTTCTTCCAGACAATGCTTACGTTAGACATTACGCAATATAAGATGCTGTGGCTGATCTAGTATAGGTTTAGCTAGCGTGTTAGCACAATTTTTACTATTATGTAGATGTATTAAAGATACCTACGATTTTCGTAAAACCGTATCTCGGAGTACCGCAAAACCAAAACAATTTTCCCATACCTAACACTTCGTGCACTTTGCACGTGTAAATTCTAACGTTACGCCTTACGCTATATAAGATGCTCTGGCTGATCTAGTATAGGTTTAGCTAGCGTGTTAGCACAATTTTTACTATTATGTAGATGTATTAAAGATACCTACGAATTTCATAAAACCGTATCTCGGAGTACCGCAAAACCAAAACAATTTTCCCATACCTAACACTTCGTGCACTTTGCTCGTGTAAATTCTAACGTTACGCGTTACGCTATATAAGATGCTCTGGCTGATCTAGTATAGGTTTAGCTAGCGTGTTAGCACAATTTTTACTATTATGTAGATGTATTAAAGATACCTACGAATGTCGTAAAACCGTATCTCGTAGTACCGCAAAACCAAAACAATTTTCCCATACCTAACACTTCGTGCACTTTGCTCGTGTAAATTCTAACGTTACGCGTTACGCTATATAAGATGCTCTGGCTGATCTAGTATAGGTTTAGCTAGCGTGTTAGCACAATTTTTACTATTATGTAGATGTATTAAAGATACCTACGAATTTCATAAAAACGTATCTCGGATTACCGCAAAACCAAACCAATGTTGTCATATTAAACACATTGTACACTTTTTTTGAAACAATCCTTACGTTACACGTTACGCTATATAAGATGCTCTGGCTGATATCGTAATGATTTAGCGATAGTGTTCTGTAGAATATGTTACTATTATATTGATGTATTAAAAATATCTATAAATTTCGTAAAATCTTATATCGGAGTAAATCAAAACAAAAACTATGTCGCAATATCCAACACTTTCTACACTTTCTTCCAGACAATACTTACGTTAGACATTACGCAATATAAGATGCTGTGGCTGATCTAGTATAGGTTTAGCTAGCGTGTTAGCACAATTTTTACTATTATGTAGATGTATTAAAGATACCTACGATTTTCGTAAAACCGTATCTCGGAGTACCGCAAAACCAAAACAATTTTCCCATACCTAACACTTCGTGCACTTTGCTCGGGTAAATTCTAACGTTACGCGTTACGCTATATAAGATGCTCTGGCTGAACTAGTATAGGTTTAGCTAGCGTGTTAGCACAATTTTTACTATTATGTAGATGTATTAAAGATACCAACGAATTTCGTAAAACCGTATCTCGGAGTACCGCAAAACCAAAACAATTTTCCCATACCTAACACTTCGTGCACTTTGCTCGTGTAAATTCTAACGTTACGCGTTACGCTATATAAGATGCTCTGGCTGATCTAGTATAGGTTTAGCTAGCGTGTTAGCACAATTTTTACTATTATGTAGATGTATTAAAGATACCTACGAATTTCGTAAAACTGTATCTCGGAGTACCGCAAAACCAAAACAATTTTCCCATACCTAACACTTCGTGCACTTTGCTCTTGTAAATTCTAACGTTACGCATTACGCTATATAAGATTCTCTGGCTGATCTAGTATAGGTTTAGCTAGCGTGTTAGCACAATTTTTACTATTATGTAGATGTATTAAAGATACCTACGAATTTCGTAAAACCGTATCTCGGAGTACCGCAAAACCAAAACAATTTTCCCATACCTAACACTTCGTGCACTTTGCTCGTGTAAATTCTAACGTTACGCGTTACGCTATATAAGATGCTCTGGCTGATCTAGTATAGGTTTAGCTAGCGTGTTAGCACAATTTTTACTATTATGTAGATGTATTTAAGATACCTACGAATTTCGTAAAACTGTATCTCGGAGTACCGCAAAACCAAAACAATTTTCCCATACCTAACACTTCGTGCACTTTGCTCTTGTAAATTCTAACGTTACGCATTACGCTATATAAGATTCTCTGGCTGATCTAGTATAGGTTTAGCTAGCGTGTTATCACAATTTTTACTATTATGTAGATGTATTAAAGATACCTACGAATTTCGTAAAACCGTATCTCGGAGTACCGCAAAACCAAAACAATTTTCCCATACCTAACACTTCGTGCACTTTGCTCGTGTAAATTCTAACGTTACGCGCTATGCTATTTAAGATGCTCTGGCTGATCTAGTTTAGGTTTAGCTAGCGTGTTAGCACAATTTTTACTATTATGTAGATGTATTAAAGATACCTACGAATTTCGTAAAACCGTATCTCGGAGTACCGCAAAACCAAAACAATTTTCCCATACCTAACACTTCGTGCACTTTGCTCGTGTAAATTCTAACGTTACGCGTTACGCTATATAAGATTCTCTGGCTGATCTAGTATAGGTTTAGCTAGCGTGTTAGCACAATTTTTAATATTATGTAGATGTATTAAAGATACCTACGAATTTCATAAAAACGTATCTCGGATTACCGCAAAACCAAACCAATGTTGTCATATTAAACACATTGTACAATTTTTTGAAACAATACTTACGTTACACGTTACGCTATATAAGATGCTCTGGCTGATATAGTAATGATTTAGCGATAGTGTTCTGTAGAATATGTTACTATTATGTTGATGTAATAAAAATATCTATAAATTTCGTAAAATCGTATATCGGAGTAAATCAAAACAAAAACTATGTCGCAATATCCAACGTTTTCTACACTTTCTTCCAGACAATATTTACATTAGACATTACGCTATATAAGATGCTCTGGCTGATCTAGTATAGGTTTAGCTAGCGTGTTAGCACAGTTTTTACTATTATGTAGATGTATTAAAGATACCTACGAATTTCATAAAAACGTATCTCGGATTACCGCAAAACCAAACCAATGTTGTCATATTAAACACATTGTACACTTTTTTTGAAACAATCCTTACGTTACACGTTACGCTATATAAGATGCTCTAGCTGATGTAGTAATGATTTAGCGATAGTGTTCTGTAGAATATGTTACTATTATATTGACGTATTAAAAATATCTATAAATTTCGTAAAATCTTATATCGGAGTAATTCAAAACAAAAACTATGTCGCAATATCCAACACTTTCTACACTTTCTTCCAGACAATACTTACGTTAGACATTACGCTATATAAGATGCTGTGGCTGATCTAGTTTAGGTTTAGCTAGCGTGTTAGCACAATTTTTACTAATTTGTAGATGTATTAACGATACCTACGAATTTCGTAAAACCGTATCTCGGAGTACCGCAATACCAAAACAATTTTCCCATACCTAACACTTCGTGCACTTTGCTGTGTAAATTCTAACGTTACGCGTTGCGCTATATAAGATGCTCTGGCTGATCTAGTATAGGTTTAGCTAGCGTGTTAGCACAATTTTTACTATTATGTAGATGTATTAAAGATACCTACGAAATTCGTAAAACCGTATCTCGGAGTACCGCAAAACCAAAACAATTTTCCCATACCTAACACTTCGTGCACTTTGCTCGTGTAAATTCTAACGTTACGCGTTACGCTATATAAGATTCTCTTGCTGATCTAGTATAGGTTTAGCTAGCGTGTTAGCACAATTTTTAATATTATGTAGATGTATTAAAGATACGAATTTCATAAAAACGTATCTCGGATTACCGCAAAACCAAACCAATGTTGTCATATTAAACACATTGTACACTTTTTTTGATACAATCCTTACGTTACACGTTACGCTATATAAGATGCTCTAGCTGATGTAGTAATGATTTAGCGATAGTGTTCTGTAGAATATGTTACTATTATGTTGATGTATTAAAAATATCTATAAATTTCGTAAAATCTTATATCGGAGTAAATCAGAACAAAAACTATATCGCAATAACCAAACATTTTTTACACTTTCTTCCAGACAATACTTACGTTAGACATTACGCTATATAAGATGCTCTGGCTTATCTAGTATAGGTTTAGCTAGCGTGGCAGCACAATTTTTACTATTATGTAGATGTATTAAAGATACCTACGAATTTCGTAAAACCGTATCTCGGAGTACCGCAAAACCAAAACAATTTTCCCATACCTAACACTTCGTGCACTTTACACGTGTAAATTCCAACGTTACGCGTTACGCTATATAAGATGCTCTGGCTGATCTAGTATAGGTTTAGCTAGCGTGGTAGCACAATTTTTACTATTATGTAGATGTATTAAAGATACCTACGAATTTCGTAAAACCGTATCTCGGAGTACCGCAAAACCAAAACAATTTTCCCATACCTAACACTTCGTGCACTTTACACGTGTAAATTCTAACGTTACGCGTTACGCTATATAAGATGCTCTGGCTGATCTAGTATAGGTTTAGCTAGCGTGTTAGCACAATTTTTACTATTATGTAGATGTATTAAAGATACCTACGAATTTTATAAAAACGTATCTCGGATTACCGCAAAACCAAACCAATGTTGTCATATTAAACACATTGTACACTTTTTTTGATACAATCCTTACGTTAAACGTTACGCTATATAAGATGCTCTAGCTGATGTAGTAATGATTTAGCGATAGTGTTCTGTAGAATATGTTACTATTATGTTGATGTATTAAAAATATCTATAAATTTCGTAAAATCTTATATCGGAGTAAATCAAAACAAAAACTATATCGCAATATCCAACACTTTCTACACTTTCTTCCAGACAATACTTACGTTAGACATTACGCTATATAAGATGCTCTGGCTGATCTAGTATAGGTTTAGCTAGCGTGTTAGCACAATTTTTACTATTATGTAGATGTATTAAAGATATCTACGAATTTCGTAAAACCGTATGTCGGAGTACCGCAAAACCAAAACAATTTTCCCATACCTAACACTTCGTGCACTTTGCTCGTGTAAATTCTAACGTTACGCGTTACGCTATATAAGATGCTCTGGCTGATCTAGTATAGGTTTAGCTAGCGTGTTAGCACAATTTTTACTATTATGTAGATGTATTAAAGATACCTACGAATTTCATAAAAACGTATCTCGGATTACCGCAAAACCAAACCAATGTTGTCATATTAAACATATTGTACACTTTTTTTGAAACAATCCATACGTTACACGTTACGCTATATAAGATGCTCTAGCTGATGTAGTAATGATTTAGCGATAGTGTTCTGTAGAATATGTTACTATTATGTTGATGTATTAAAAATATCTATAAATTTCGTAAAATCTGATATCGGAGTAAATCAAAACAAAAACTATATCGCAATATCCAACACTTTCTACACTTTCTTCCAGACAATACTTACGTTAGACATTACGCTATATAAGATGCTCTGGCTGATCTAGTATAGGTTTAACTAGCGTGTTAGCACAATTTTTACTATTATGTAGATGTATTAAAGATACCTACGAATTTCGTAAAACCGTATCTCGGAGTACCGCAATACCAAAACAATTTTCCCATACCTAACACTTCGTGCACTTTGCTGTGTAAATTCTAACGTTACGCGTTACGCTATATAAGATGCTCTGGCTGATCTAGTATAAGTTTAGCTAGAGTGTTAGCACAATTTTTACTATTATGTAGATGTATTAAAGATACCTACGAATTTCGTAAAACCGTATCTCGGAGTACCGCAAAACCAAAACAATTTTCCCATACCTAACACTTCGTGCACTTTGCTCGTGTAAATTCTAGCGTTACGCGTTACGCTATATAAGATTCTCTTGCTGATCTAGTATAGGTTTAGCTAGCGTGTTAGCACAATTTTTACTATTATGTAGATGTATTAAAGATACCTACGAATTTCGTAAAACCGTATCTCGGAGTACCGCAAACCAAAACAGTTTTCCCATACCTAACACTTCGTGCACTTTGCTCGTGTAAATTCTAACGTTACGCGTTACGCTATATAAGATGCTCTGGCTGATCTAGTATAGGTTTAGCTAGCGTGTTAGCACAATTTTTACTATTATGTAGATGTATTAAAGATACCTACGAATTTCGTAAAACCGTATCTCGGAGTACCGCAAAACCAAAACAATTTTGCCATACCTAACACTTCGTGCGCTTTGTTCATGTAAATTCTAACGTTACGCGTTACGCTATATAAGATGCTCTGGCTGATGTAGTAATAATTTAAGAAGCGTGTTAATCAGAATATATGACTATGATATTCATGTGTTTAGGATACGTAGGATATTCGTAATATCGTATCTCATAGTACCGTACAACCAACGCAGTGTTGCCATATCCAACACTTCGTGCACTTTGTTCGTGTAAATTCTAACGTTACGCGTTACGCTATATAAGATGCTCTGGCTGATGTAGTAATGATTTAAGAAACGTGTTAACCAGAATATATGACTGTGATATTCATGTGTTTAGGATACGTAGGATATTCGTAATATCGTATCTCATAGTACCGTACAACCAACGCAGTGTTGCCATATCCAACACTTTTTACACTTTTTTTGAGACAATTCTAACTTTATACGTAAACTGACTGTATATGTTCTAGTAATGATTTAAGAAGCGCGTTTAGTAGAATATAGGCCTATGATTTTGATGTATTTATGATACCTAATTTAATCGTTTAATCTTATCCCGGAGTACCGCAAAACCACCTTAATATTGCAATATCTAACACTCTTGTAATCTTCCAGACAATTTTATCGTTACACGTAAAGCTATATAAGACGCTCTGGCTGATCTAGTCATGATTTAGCAAGAGTGTTCAGTATAATACGTTACTATTATGTTAATGCATTTAAGATATCTATGAATTTGTAGGATCATGTATCGGAAAACCAACGCATTGTTGACATTTTCACCACTCGTGTACACTTTCTTCGAGAAAATCCTAATACACTTTAAACTATATAAAGCTATATACACTTTAACGCTATATTTAACCTACGGGATAGATTAGCGTTGCAAAGAAGGAGTAGCTTGGCGTATGGTCACAACAACAGTAATGTAATGTAGAGTGCCTACTCCAGGAGGTACGGACGAGGGCGATCGCCCTACCCTCACTTACCAGTTGGTCAACACAACAATAATGTAATGTATAGAGTGCCTACTCCAGGGGTTACGGACTAGGGTGCTCGCCCTACCCACACTTACTAGTTGGTCACCACAAAAATAATGTAATGTAGAGTGCGTACTCCAGGGGTTACGGACGAGGGCGATCGCCCTACCCACACTTACTAGTTGGTCACCACAAAAATAATGTAATGTAGAGTGCGTACTCCAGGGCATACGGACGAGGGCGATCGCCCTACCCTCACTTACCAGTTGGTCAACACAACAATAATGTAATGTATAGAGTGCCTACTCCAGGGGTTACGGACTAGGGTGCTCGCCCTACCCACACTTACTAGTTGGTCACCACAAAAATAATGTAATGTAGAGTGCGTACTCCAGGGGTTACGGACTAGGGTGCTCGCCCTACCCACACTTACTAGTTGGTCACCACAAAAATAATGTAATGTAGAGTGCGTACTCCAGGGGTTACGGACGAGGGCGATCGCCCTACCCTCACTTACCAGTTGGTCAACACAACAATAATGTAATGTATAGAGTGCCTACTCCAGGGGGTACGGACGAGGGCGATCGCCCTACCCTCACATACCAGTTGGTCAACACAACAATAATGTAATGTATAGAGTGCCTACACCAGGGGGTACGGACTAGGGTGATCGCCCTACCCTCACTTACCAGTTGGTCAACGCAACAATAATGTAATGTATAGAGTGCATACTCCAGGGGGTACTGACGAGGGCGATCGCGCTACCCTCACTTACCAGTTGGTCAACACAACAATAATGTAATGTATAGAGTGCCTACACCAGGGGGTACGGACTAGGGTGATCGCCCTACCCTCACTTACCAGTTGGTCAACACAACAATAATGTAATGTATAGAGTGCTTACTCCAGGGGGTACGGACGAGGGCGATCGCCCTACCCTCACTTACCAGTTGGTCAACACAACAATAATGTAATGTATAGAGTGCCTACACCAGGGGGTACGGACTAGGGTGATCGCCCTACCCTCACTTACCAGTTGGTCAACGCAACAATAATGTAATGTATAGAGTGCTTACTCCAGGGGGTACTGACGAGGGCGATCGCCCTACCCTCACTTACCAAATGTTTTAAGATTTTCTGAACACCCATATTACATGATAAGAAATCCTTAAATGCCAGCCATTCTGGTGGGTCTGTCACGGTCACATTGCACACGAAGATCAAGAGACTCCAAAATATCAGTAAATTCAAATTGAATAAACCGGGGCAGCAAAATAAAGGGTTTTTAAATTAAACACTAACACTGAATTACCTTGGAAGTAGAGCTTAGTCCTTCCCAAGTAAATATAAACGTACCTGTCCTGGGAACAGTAAATAAAGTTAGATCAAGGGAATCATAAACCGAAACAAGTACCCAATTTATCTAGAGGCAACGAAATGGTTTTCACAAAGACAAAAATTGTGTTTTCTATTATTAATATACTCTTGACCGTTTCAAAAAATTTATTTTAAAGTAATAATTAATGTTTGAATAATTTTTAGCTTCATTTGAAAACTGTCATAGCCAGAATGATTTCGATACTACATTGAAGGTTTATCTATATATGACAAGCATTCCCTTAAGTGGAGCACACTTATAAGGTATTTACTTATACTGAAATAAATATTTACAGCTTTAATTTACAAGTTGGCCAGTATCTCTTCCATCGGCACTCTCATCGTATACAACGGAAACGTATTAAACATATTTGCCTCTTTCTATTAAGCTGCTGATAAACTCTTGCTGCTAATTATTTCATGTGCTTACCAACAGTGTATCGAGGCAGATATTAAATTAATGACAGTTCTATCAGGA
>JBAIZL010000002.1:142015902-142020902 GCA_036971475.1 Prosapia bicincta
ATAAAAACATATAGATATATCTCCCACAAGATCTCCAAAATATTCACTGAACAACAAATCATAATTAATAAAAATTGTTAAAACATCTGCTGAATAAAATCAAACACATTCCCAATTGAAATTACAATATTTAATACATATTTCAATTAAAACGTTTACTGAAACATAGTTAAAAACCCTTCTGACAGATCCTCAATGATTTACAAAAGAAATCTACAAATTTACTAACATTTATTTAACTCTTTTAATAGAAAATATTTAACCCTTTGGTTACAATTAAACTAACCCATTCTGCAAGAAAGTCGTACATACTGAAATTTACTAATATTTACTGAAACATAGTTAAGAACCTTTCTGACCGATCCTTAATCATTAACAAAAGAAATCTACACATTTAATAACATTTATTTAACCCTTTAAATAGAAAATATATAACCCTTTGGTTACAATTTAATTAACCCTTTCTGCAAGAAAGTCGTACATACAGAAATTTACTAATATTTACTGAAACATAGTTAAGAACCTTTCTGACAGATCCTTAATCATTTACAAAAGAAATCTACACAATTAATAACATTTATTTAACCCTTTAAATAGAAAATATGTAACCCTTTGGTTACAATTAAACTAACCCATTCTGCAAGAAAGTCGTACATACTGAAATTTACTAATATTTACGGAAACATAGTTAAGAGCCTTTCTGACAGATCCTTAATCATTTACAAAAGAAATCTACACATTTAATAACATTTCTTTAACTCTTTTAATAGAAAATATTTAACCCTTTGGTTACAATTAAACTAACCCATTCTGCAAGAAAGTCGTACATACTGAAATTTACTAATATTTACTGAAACATAGTTAAGAACCTTTCTGACAGATCCTTAATCATTAACAAAAGAAATCTACACATTTAATAACATTTATTTAACCCTTTAAATAGAAAATATATAACCCTTTGGTTACAATTTAATTAACCCTTTCTGCAAGAAAGTCGTACATACAGAAATTTACTAATATTTACTGAAACATAGTTAAGAACCTTTCTGACAGATCCTTAATCATTTACAAAAGAAATCTACACATTTAATAACATTTATTTAACCCTTTAAATAGAAAATATGTAACCCTTTGGTTACAATTAAACTAACCCATTCTGCAAGAAAGTCGTACATACTGAAATTTACTAATATTTACGGAAACATAGTTAAGAACCTTTCTGACAGATCCTTAATCATTTACAAAAGAAATCTACACATTTAATAACATTTATTTAACTCTTTTAATAGAAAATATTTAACCCTTTGGTTACAATTAAACTAACCCATTCTGCAAGAAAGTCGTACATACTGAAATTTACTAATATTTACTGAAACATAGTTAAGAACCTTTCTGACAGATCCTTAATCATTTACAAAAGAAATCTACACATTTAATAACATTTATTTAACCCTTTAAATAGAAAAAATGTAACCCTTTGGTTACAATTAAATTATCCCTTTCTGCAAGAAAGTCATACATACTGAAATTTACTAAAATTTACTGAAAATTTCTGAAGGAAATTGATATTTACTAAATTTTGATTAACTTTTGCTGAATGGTTACTAACCCATTTGCATAAGTTAGGTATATTTTAACAAATTTGCAAAAATTTCATTTTTCTATTCAAGTTTCTATATCACCAACATGTTATTATATATATATATAAATCATGAAATAAACAAAATACACTTATAATTTATAAAAGAAAAAACTTATTTTAATATATTAGCTAGCCCTACAAACAATTTTAACATCTCTTGTTTTACTTAACCCTTTGTTGCACTCTTAAAATATTGAAAAATTCTACACGTATCAAAGTCATAACCCTTTATTTTTACTCAAACTTTAGTTTAATTTAATTTATTTAATCCATACATATATTTTTACCCCTTTCTAAATAAAATCAACAGTTTAATTTAAATAGCTTGAATTAATGGTATAAACTTTGTTTATTTAAACAAGAACAATTTATGTTATTTGGTTTCACTTTTAAAAATTAAATAATAACTCCTTCTGAATAAAACAACAATTCAGTTTAATTTAATTATCTGAAATAACGCTCCTCTTTTTTAGGAGTTCTTGAAAATAATGCATGACCTTCGAATCAGCTGTGGTAATCAACTACCTTTGTCAGCCATCTTGCATGCTTACCTTTAGCATATCATATTTAATTTAATACAACATATCTCTTATTTAATTTCCTTACAACCTCATAAGATTTTGACCCTTTAAATAATTTAACCCCTTTATTTGAGTTGTTTACTATGAAACCTCAACCCTTTACAACATCTCTAACCTAAAATTTTTATTTCCTTTACTTTCATGAAATGCAACATATTTTATGCTTTTAAGGCAACGCCATCTTGTAACCCCCTCTTTAAACAAAGCCACCAGTATTTATTTCTGAAATTCCAAGTTTACTGTTTATGGTTTTCAAATTTATTTAAATTGTATTACATTTTCCCATTAAAATTAATTTTTCAAATTAAAAATTTCTAATTTGCAAAGAGAACTCAAAGCAGATCTGACCTGAAATTTTTCCACAAAGCACAGCTTGCACATTTCTCCCTCTCTCTTCAATCCTCGCTTTGTTCTCCAGCGGGGTGGGGAGGTCCGGCTTGGCTGTTCAATCTAACCGATGCTGGAATACTTGGATGGTTACCCACGAGTTACCGCCATCTTTGGAAGTCACCTTTCCTTTTTGTTTTGCACTACCTTATCTCCAGGTCTGCTTGGCCCCTCCTTTGTCTCAATGAATGGTCCTATCTTCTTTCTTTGATGCATTTAGCACATTTTTAAATTTGAGACACTTTACGAATAAAATTTTTAGCTTTAAGCCCTTTTCTGATACTGTTCCTAACTGGGTATTTTATAACACCTAAAAAAAACTCGTTTACAAAGTTATTTTGAATTTTGTTTAATTAAGTTTGAATTTTATTATTATTTTAAAAACTCTTTGCTAGGTTAACACTGTTCACTTCGCCTTACCCTTTTGTAGTAAAATTGACTTGTAATTAATTTTGAAACACACAATCTTCTGAGGACGCTCGCACATATCGATCGAATTGTTAGGGCTACCTCTTTCGGCTCGATCTTCGCCGAAAGGGCCCCCTTTTTGGAAACACAACGTCACGACATACCAGCGAAACGAACTTTCCTTAGCCGTTCATAGTTTTTAAACTGTTTACGGTAAAACACTACTGACCATTGTCTTTTACCGGAGCACCCCTCGACAATACGTCCGTTCACTTCAATAGTCTCGGTTTAGCTACCGCGTCATGACGCCAAAGTTTTTTTCCCACCAAGCATCCCTTCTCCAGTCTTCGTTCCCACAATGCATCTCAACCAATAAAGATCTTTATCGATTTCGTCATAATCGGCGCGCGCATCTCCTTTGTAATCTTTCAAACTGCTCGCCAAAATCAATAATTCAGATCGAAATCTAGCCTCTTTTTCGTTCTAGCCGTATAACTCTTTATGGGTGCCTTTAATGAAGTTTTCTTATTCTTGGCTTTTGATTTTTTTCATCTCGCTGTATCTTTGGAAATGTCGATGGTAGTTCTAGGTCAATTTTGACAATTTTCCCTTTGCAAATGACTTTACTTTAAAGTTTCTAACCCCTCTTACGGTGGTTTGGTTTGTTTTATATATATAAAAAAAAATTAAACTCTTTATGTTTTAAATTTTTTTCTTTTTGCGGTATGTATTCCAACAGAATACAGCCCGCCGCAGTGTGTGTGTGTGTGTGTGTGTGTGTGTGTGTGTGTGTGTGTGTGTGGGTGTTTGTGTGTTGAAACGGGTCAAGATTGTCTCGTTTCAATTCAATAAAAAATTAAAATAATCCAAATTTATGAAATATAATTTAAATAATTTTTCAAGCCATGAATATTGATCATTAAGCCAATAATGCTAAAATAAATTGTAATTGTACAAAAATCATGACTTCGGGAGTGTTTTGTGTGCTACGATAAAATCAGGTTTCTACAATATTTTAAATAAACAGTTATGACAAGAAAAAAACGGCAAAATCAAAGTCAGACAAGCAAATCGAGAGTGGGGGAATAGAGACGATAATTATCGCTGAGCCTTTTGGGGCTCTCTCGTAATTAGGCCACTGACCAGAAAGGTCATAGTTTTCTGTTAAACTAGCAAATTTACCAAAATGGATTTCTAGAGCATAAACTCGAGGCCGCGGAGGGCGGGAGTAATGTAGTATGTCTTAATTTATGTCTAGTGAAAACTAGACATCGAAATATGAAAAATCACGGTTAAATTTTCATTTGTCAAGAAACTGGCTTCGCCGAATTTGTCCGTTCCTGCTTCCTGGATGACCCAAATTCCAGACGAGAAGAACTACCAGTCTGAAAGCGTAAAGTCATCTCCTTGGACCTTGGGACTTATCTTGGAATGTGCGATATTTGGGCAAGTCATGATTTCTATACAAATTTAGTAATAAAATTGAATTTGATTTTGAAATACGTTCAAAGATTCAAAGAAATGCTTTTAATGTGTAAAATTATAAATAATGGCTTTATTTCCTGGAAAATTAAATTGGTAATTACAAAATTATTTAGTTATAAAAATGGTTATATAAAAATGTTCAAATGTTTGCAAATAGGAGAAATAGTAAAGTATATGGAAAAAGATAGAAAGAAGATTAGGCATAGTTATAAAATAAATTCATTCATGCTATCTAAGGAAATGCAGTAAAGTTTGTTACAACCAGTAGTTAAATAAACTGGGAAAAAATATTTACCAATATTTAACTTGTAGAAAAATATAAATAATTTCTCAACCAGAAATTATTAAACAAAGTCAATCACTAATTATTCAGTATTTTTGAATGAGTGATAAAATTTGAAATTTAGTTTTAATTAAAATATTTCAAATTATAAATATATATATATATATATATATATATATATATATATATATATATATATATATATATATATATA